>OMLB01056728.1:0-23290 GCA_900302555.1 Myripristis jacobus
TGAACCAGATGATAACAGCCAGGCAGCACCTATATTGTTCTCAAGTCTGCGTGTTTGCTTTTGTTTGTCAGAAGCAAGTTAATGTTTTGAACTGTGAAATATCCTCAAGTGCACTTGCTGTAGATAATCGCCACACGTCCTTTGGCACAAACCCACTGATGGTGCATTTTGTATTTGTATTTTATCCTAACAAGAGATTGTTTAACAAAATATAGGCCTGCCAAATATTTTTCAAAGTTAGAGCTCATATATATTGAAGAAGGTACAGTATTTTAATGGAACGCCTCTCCTGTACTGTGTTCTGTTCAGATGTCTCCTGTGTTTGTTTTTAATGTACCACACATCCAAGGCAGTTGTTTTTTTTTTAAGTTAAGTTTGACGGTGTCATTTTGCCTCTTTAGATGCCTTTTGACGCCTTACATCCCCCCAAAAATCACAACTTGTAACCTTACTGAAATCTTTGTCCTTTTAAACTTGAACAGCCTCTAAATAAAGGTGCCATTTGTGCAGTGCAATGAATAGACATAGGGTGCTGTGGAGACTCCTGCCTTCCACACTGAATGTAGATGATTGTAATGTATTTGCCATACTGTTAATAAGCTGAAATGAAAGTCATAATATATAGGAAAGTCCATTGTAAAGTTGACTAAGAAGGTACCACTTTATTAGATCACTATTTATATTTAAAGAACTGATCATAGTTCAGTCCAGCCAAAGCACTGACACCTGTCCACTATGGAAACAGAGCATGTATGCTGTACTCCACTACCATTATCTTCCATAGCAGATTAGGTGTGACATTTCTGCATATCTTCCCTCCCCCTCCACCCTCTGCTCACATGATCCAGGCTGTGAACATGGCACGATGAGTTTACTATGAAAGGCAATAGGCTCAGCAGGGAATTTGGGTCAGTGTTACCAAAATGTGCAGCACATCTTCAGAGAAACAGGCAGTGGAAGTGCAGTATGCCATTCCCTTTTCTGCTTGAAAAGTTTCTGTTTAAAAGTGTTTAAGTTTCAGTGGTTTGACTTGACTTGACTTGAATTAAGGTTTTTTGTTTTATCCGGAAGTAAAGTTTCTGCTCTAGGTTTTATTTGTTGTAATGTGGAGAGGAAAGAATAAAAACCTGTTGGGATGAACAAGACTGAGTCGATGTTGCTCACTTATAAACAGGCTCCATGTAAGGAGATCCACATAATCTGGTAACTTTGTATAAATATATGAAGATGCTTTCATATCACCAAGTTAATGGCGATATGAAAAATGGGTTGTTTTATTTTTCTGAAGTCAGAAGTTACCATCTATCACCACAAGATGGCCTGATTTCACTGCAGAGCTCTACTTTCTCTCAACTGATGATCTATGGGACTTTTTGAGGGTAAACAGTTAAAAGTCTATGGATGTGTAAATTAAAAGGCATAACTAAGCCAGCTGATCATCAATTACCATCAATACACAGTAAATGATGAAAACATTTGCTCTTTTCTTTTAGTTACTCATCTCCACTTGGAGGTCAGTAAAGTAGGTGTGAGTGGGAGAAGCTGAAAGTTTACATCATTTCTAAAACAAGAGACTATACTAAGTTCAGGCAACAAGAGACATGTAAAAATGACTCATTAATCTCCTTGAAATGTTGGTTACTGATGAATATGCATTTTTGGTTGACTGTTCTGTCCTCAGTGTCAGTGTACTCTCACCTATACAATCCGGGATCACATTACAGAGGAAATAAAACTTGGAAGCAGAGTGATAGAGCAAATATTTCAGCAAAGTAATAAGACCCTGACAGGATGGCCGGTGAGAGGCTGCGGTGGACTTAACATGCCATCACCCCCTTGCTTAGTCATTCAGCTGTTTCTGGGGGACTACTTGGTGTAAGAGTGGACAGGCCCTCTTCCCAACCCACCAAAATGGATTCCTCAGCTTTGTGAGGGGACCTATCTATAAATACCCCCTGACTTACAGGGTGACTGACGACTAGAGACAGCTGCAGCAGCAAGCCTACCCATCAAGCCTATCCACAGCGATCTACGTAGCGCTGAATAGCGGCAGTTCTGCTCTGTTGTGGGGAGTGAGCAGGGTGTCCCTCTTTTAAGCCTCTCCCTCCCAGGAAACCCAAACGGGTTAAGGAGACAGAACAAAATGGCTGCCTTGACCATAGACCCGATGGAGCAGCCACGGATGTACCAGCAGACCCTGCTTCAGGATGGACTCTGTGACCTTTTGGAGAACAACAAGTTTGTGGACTGCGTCCTGAAAATCAAGGACAGGGAGTTTCCCTGCCACCGACTCGTGCTTGCAGCAAGCAGCCCCTTCTTCAAGGCCATGTTTCTGTCAGACCTGGAGGAAAGCAAGAAACGGGAGATAGTCCTCAAAGATGTGGAGCCAGGCGTTATGGGGATGATCCTGCGGTACTTGTACACTTCTGACATCAACTTGACAGAACAGAACGTCCAAGATATCTTCATGGTAGCTAATATGTACCAGATCCCCTCCATCTTCTCTGTATGTGTGTCCTATCTCCAAGAGAAGCTGGTGCTGGGCAACTGCTTGGCGATCCTCAGACTGGGGCTGCTGCTGGACTGTCCCAGGCTTGCTGTGACAGCAACAGAGTTCATCTGTGAGCGCTTCCAGGTTATAATCAGAGACCAGGACTTCCTCCAGCTCGGCCCAAGTGAGTTAGCCTCCATCATCAGTTCGGATGCCCTCAATGTCGAGCAGGAAGAAGTGGTGTTTGAATCCCTGATGGACTGGGTTTCGTGTGATGAGAAAGATCGAATGAAGGACCTGCCGGAGCTTTTGCATTGTATTCGTTTCAGGCTGATGCCCCTGGATTACTTCAATGAAAAGGTGGAGCATCACAAATACATCCGGTCCAACCAGGAGGCCAAGAAGGAGCTGGAGCTCATCAAGGATGCACACAGAGGCCGCCTCCCAAAACCCAGGAAACCCAGCAGAGGTGAAGGTGCAGAGGGGGGAAAAGAGAGTATGGTGGGGGATGATGAGGAGGGTTTTCTCCCGGCCATCCTCAACAATAACCCTCGGTTTGGGATGTTTGAGACGGACCTGATACTTATGATCAGTGACACTGGGACTGTGGCCTATGACCCGGTGGGAAACGAATGCTTTGTGGCCTCAGAGTCCACAGAAATCCCCAAGAACCACTGCAGCTTGGTGACTAAGCAGAACCAGGTGTTTGTGGCTGGAGGACTCCTCTACAATGAGGAGAACAAAGACGATCAATTCAGCTCTTACTTCCTACAGGTATTTTATCAACCCGGTGCAATCTATCAACACTGTCAGTATAACATCATAACATGAGGATAAATGACCTCATCATAATTTCCCAAATCCCATATCCATGAGTTTTATAATTCATGTGAATCTCTTTGCTAACTTGCACGTCCTTGTCTTCAACTCCAGTTTGACCCAGTAAGTTCAGAATGGCTAGGGATGCCCTCGCTTCCCAACCCTCGCTGCCTGTTCGGGCTCACTGAAGCAGAGAACTCCATCTTCGTTGTGGGCGGCAAGGAGCTGAAAGAGGGAGAGCACGTCCTGGACTCAGTCATGATCTATGACAGACAGTAAGTACAGACATGACTGTGGTTAACATGGTCCACTTTGTATTTACCTTTTTAAAGCAAACACCCTCTCTCTGGATGGGCTGTTATTGGGAAAAAGAAAACAGTCTTCTTCTTAGTACGATAACTTGGTCAGCAACGCTCATGCGTGTCGATGAACAATGAAACCGTCTCCGCCATATTCACTTTGAAGTCATTACATACACACCCATGGCTATTGTAATAGATGTGTGAAACTGTATCAAAAGACTATGTGAAGCTTTGATCCCTTAGCTTAGATTTTTTAAATTTTTGTTATCATCAAGTTAAAGACCTGCACCTGATACAGAATTCTTAGTTGTGGTTTTCATGGTTTCTTTCTTTTTCTCACAGGTCATTCAAATGGGGAGAGTCTGACCCTCTGCCTTATGCGGTATATGGCCACGGGACTGTATCACACAAAGGGTGTGTCTATGTCATCGGAGGAAAGTCAGAGAGCAAGTATGTGGCACTTGAGATTGTTGCGTGCATTACATTACTGTTGAATTAAACCACTTCCTGTAATGATGTGTGTTATCCTTTTGGGATACAACCTAAGTTTCTTCATTCAGTATCTGTAAGTATAAAGCATCCAATCCATAAAAAGTGTCATTTTTCCCACCCAGTAAAACTTATTTAACCCGATAATGTATGTTAATTTTGTGCTATCACTGATCTTGTAGCAGCTGGTGTCTCCTTCTCGTAATTGTGGATATCACACTATAGAGCAACACTCTTCAGAGGTGAACCCGCCGTCTTAAATGATGTCTCACTGTTTCTATGCAGAAAGTGTATGAGGAGGGTGTGTGTCTACGACCCCACTAAGTTTGAGTGGAAGGACCTGGCACCGATGAAGACGGCCCGTTCCCTGTTTGGTGTCACGGTCCACAACGGGCAGATCTTTGTGGTGACGGGGGTCACAGACTCAGGCCTCACCAGCACCGTGGAGGTCTACGACATCGCCACCAACAAGTGAGACGTTCATTTCATGTGACTGCTTTTATTTATCACACTGTTGGAAGCATCTGCTCTGTCGTGAAATGACTCATACAGACACTGAATAACAGCTACTGAGGCGATCAGAGGTCATACACTAACTGCAGCAGTGCTATGTGTCATGCAATGATAAAGCAGCTTTTTTAAGACCGTCATCGCTTCCTGTCTGTGTGTGTGTGTGTGTTTGTGTATGTGTGTATTGTCCTGTTATGCTACAGGTGGTCTGAGTTCACAGAGTTCCCTCAGGAGCGCAGTTCCCTCAGTCTGATCTCCACGGGAGGCTTCCTGTACGCTGTGGGCGGTTTTGCCATGATGCCCAGTGAAACCAGTGAGGAGCCCGTCCCGACAGAGATGACCGACATCTGGAGGTGAGGGCAACTCCTCAATACGCTTGATGTGTGCTGTGATTGGCCCGCCAAGCCAAATGGTTAAGATCAGACAGGAGGTTATAAATATTTTGAGTTTAGGCACAGGTGAGACGTCGTCGTGGTTAGATAAGGGTTTAGTGTGGGTTTAGTGAGGATAAGGATCTGGGAGGAACATCCGGGTCTTGCCAGGAACATGAATGGGAAAATAAACAATGTGTGGGTGGCATCTCATCTCATGACTTACCTTCAGTTGCCGTTTATGGTCTAGTGTTCATTTTTCCACACAAATCCTACTCAAGATATGAGGAATCTGTGGTGGTTTGTTTGTTTGTTTTTCACTCAGAAAAATCGTTCCTAGATTTAGATGTTGCTCCTGTAATTTTGGATGTGTAAGAATTAGGAAATCGATGAGTCTCAAAGCATCAACCAACTCTGCAAAAGCTAACCTCTTCATCACACTGCACTTTCTGGGCCTGATGCTGGCAATATATGCAATCATTGTAAAGACTGTGCCCATACTACTTTCCCAGGTGAATGGGTTCATAAATGAAATTCACTTGGAAGTAAGATGGAAACAAAACAAACAAAAAAAGATGACTTCACTAAAATACCCTCCCACACATTACACCTGGAGCAACACCAGAAAATGTCACTTGATGACTTTTCACCCACAAATAACAGATGCATTAATTGTTTTGTTGTTTGGATTTTATCTTTAATGCCAAGTCACACCCTCCGTGGGAAAGAGATTAAATTCCCACTAGCACCTGTTGATGTTTCTGAGGAAGTGGCCGGGCAATGCTAATAAAAGATTTATCTTCCCGCAGATATGATGAGTCAGAGAAATGCTGGAATGGGATTTTACGAGAGATTTGCTACGCAGAGGGAGCAACTATTCTGCCCGTCCGTCTCAATACTCTGCGTCTCAACAAGTTATAGCTGTGGAGATTATGAAATAATACACATAAATTATTCAGTTCACTGTTTGTTTGTTTGTTTGGTTGGTTGTCTTTTTTGTATTTTTACTGTTCACCCCAAATATAACTGGTCTCTGCAGCCAAAGAGTTCTGTCTTGTTGTTATCTCACATGTTTCCCAGCAGGGGGAGACAGATACACGCTAACTCTAAATAGTAAGAAAGGTTAATTCAATATAAGTGAGATTCACCAAACTTATTGTATAAAAAGCTGAATGATTTTTGAGTACAACTTGCACATCCTGTTTTTTGTTACAATATTTCTTATGTTTTATGTATTATGTATGTATTATGTATGAAGTGCAAATAAAGATGGCGGCTGACTGATCACTTTTCAAGAAGAAACCACACACATGGCCTCCTGACAACACAGATCTGTTTCATTCATTTGACTTTATGTTCAATAACATCTTTACAGCTGATTCCACGTACTGTACAGTAGTCTAAAGTGTTGCACTGTATTTACACAACATTTACATGGAAACAAATAAGGAACACTTAAATCAACATTATAGACACTATGCAAATACAAAGACTGGGGAACATACAGTAATATGCTGTAAACATTCATTTCCAGTTGACACCTGAGGACTGCAACTCGTCACCTTGATACACATAATAAAACCTATTCTTCAACCATATGTACAGTTTCACCATATACAACATTTATGTGTGACATTTAGTCTGAGGTACTTTCAGTTCCTATGTACACTTGTACACGAACGGGGAAAAAATATAAAGTAAACATTATACTCCATTATGCTCCAATTTTATGTCTCCAACACAAAACCTGACACTGTCACTGCTGGTACATATTGGGAATATCTGGAAATATCTTGTCTGGTGGCAGTAAATATTTCAACTCTGGAAAACAACATTGTACACACACACACACACACACACACACAGAGAGAGAGAGAGAGAGAGAGAGAGAGAGGTAACAACCATCATGCAGATTGTCATTTAGCTTGATGAATCATATAACACCACAATATGGTACAGTAATTTATATATATATTCAGTTTGAGAATATATATTTATATACAGTAGTGATAGTTTTAGAATAGAGGAGATAACCAACAATGTTAGTTATGCAAACAACAACTGTGGAAGCTAATCACTGACACCACATTCATAATTCACTGAACTTTGGAACCAAAGAGTGAGCGTTTTGTGGACTAATAACTGAATACATCTGGTGCATTAGTTGCACGGGCACTAAAAATGAGTGTCTGCTGAGCGATCATGCACTCAGAAACAACTAAAAGCCTCTGTAATCTGAGATAAAGTTGACAAGCGAGAGCTTTAGTCTCTCCTCTGGAATGTTATCCGGCAGTAATTCAGCCGAGTGTATGCCCCGTATAAAACTGTCACAGGCAGGCTGAGAACGGCCGATTGGCTGGCTATGCTATAGATCCTTGCCTTGGCGACAGTTGTTGATGCAGACGTGAGTGCTGCACGGCCCGGCACAAATGTTAATATCATTACCATTGGTCCCCTGGATATAAGCAACATAGGCCATTAGGTTAAGTGCTTTGTGTCCTCTTGTGTAACACAGTTGTTTAATAAATATATTCCCTCTTATAGTGCGCTGCTCTTCTGAGGCTCTATCCATCTATTGCTTAGCAGCAGATGGAAACTGCTGGCCAAGAGTCACATTTCCTTTTGGTTCAGTAAAGTCACACTGGCGTTGGCGAAGTGTATTCTGTGTTGGAGTAACGCGAGAGTGAACTGGATTCTGCGGGTTTATTTCCCTTATTTTCTCGAAGGCCGACTTGGATTTGTTGATCTCAGTGGAGGGTGTGCCCAGGTAAATAAAGTATACTCGTCTCTTTCTCTTGTGCTTTAGAGTACACCCACTCTTCAGTCTAATAGTTCTGGAAGTATATAAGAGTTTACCCACTTCCTCCTCAGTAATCTACTTAGTAGTATAAACCACCTCATAGCTTAGTTTTCAGACCTGGACCTCAGCAAAGTCTTAAACTGCAGCAAAAACTATTCCTTTTGCCTTAATGTGTCACTCTATGACTTCGGCCTTGGATTAAATATTGCCAAATATGGTCGGTATAACTCGCAATGGGATTTTAGCTTCTCTGCACCTTTCTTATTTCACATTTTTTATTGATTAATTCTTCATTTACAGGCAGTCATGTATCCCAGAGTTTCTCTCTCCTTGAATAGGCGTGGTGGGTCTCCGTGCTTTAAAGAGCTGCTAACCTTGAGAGAATTTCATTGGTTTCAATGGCAAGTTTTTGCACCCCCATAATGGTGTGAATGCTAGTCTTTTGCACCCTGACGAGACTGAAATTCTACTGGGAACAGTGATTTCTTGTACTTTTTGGCATAAAGTAGAGTTCCTCGCAGGTTCAGTAGCAAAATATTGATGTCGGCCTTCAAAAGCCCAAATCGCCAAACTACGGCACGAACAGCAACACTGCAACTGAGCCGATCTACTCAGAATGAAACGAGAAATGTTACTGTGATTCAGCGGAGATTTGAGTTAACCTTTACCAAGACATAACAGGATCCAGCCATCAACAGCCTGTTGGAAAACAGCCCGGCTGTCTCCTGCAGGAAGACTCAGATGGCAGAGAAGTGCTCTTGGCCTGCAGACGCCCGGCTTGTGTTGGGGCTACATTTAGTCAACATGGTGATCTGTGTGCTGAAGTTGTTGCCGTTGCTGCCGATGGAGGGCTGCTGGTACTTAGTGTCAGCGCCCAGGAACCTCTGCAGCATCCACCTGCGCCATTTACGCTTAATCTCCGCCTGCACCTGGAGGAGAGATGGAGGAGCGGCGTGAAGAGGGGAGGGAGAGATGAGGAGGAAGGCAAACAGGAGGAAGTGGCCCCAGAAGAGGGTACGGGGTTCAAGTGGTGGACAGGAAAAGCAACACACTGCCAGAAGAGTAAAACAAATGTTTAAAGGGACTGTTTTTGCTTTAAAATTTGAACTAGAAATGTGCTCTTACCTCTCCGTTTAAAAAGCAGTACAAAACGGCCACAACAAAACCCTGGAGGAGAGAGAAAGAAAGGAAGAGAAGCGAATGATGAGGAAGGTGTTAGCCAATGAGAGCTGTCCGTGAAAAGACAACCCAGTGTGGTAGCACAGCTGGAGGAACACTTAAAATGTTTTTGCATGAAAAATGGTTTAAAGATTACGAGCAACTGCAGACTCAGACAGGAGGTTCATCAATTTCAGATTTCTGGGACATTTTCCCAAAGGGGAATCTGAGCTAAAACAGTTGTAAATTAAGAATACTTTCCATATCTGGGTTTCCATATTTGCGCTTGGCTCTCAGCGTTTACATTCAATTTAATGCCCAGTAAATCAGTGATAGTTGCACGGCGGTACTTCAGTGGACAAATTTGAACATGAAAACTAAACAAACCATCCCGAGTTAATCTGGCACCGTCCTGCCTTCATGCATGGTTAGATACTGAGGATAGCTGATAGCCGTTTTCATGCAACTTCAGAGCCGAGGCAAAGGTCGCTCAAACTGCTGTCTCTCCCTGACATAGCGCCGGTGACGCCAGTTCAGCTCGAAACACAAAATGTCAGTCATAGGGGAGTCAAATGAGGACCGGGGACATCAAATCCCATAATTCATCACCGGGTATACTGTTTCTGCCTGACATTTAGAGAACTGTAACGCTGAAACTGAATCTTTACCTGAAATGAACCCAGAATAAGATCAAACACCAATCGCACATGTGGGTGGATGTTGTCGGGGATAAAGGCAAAAATGATATAGTTTATCCCAAAGAGAGGTATCAGCAGCAGTGTGGATTTAGCCAGTCTCCTGTGTGCGGAAAAACAAGCAAAAACAAAAGTTGAGTTGAGGGCTCCTTTTTCCCCCTTTGAACCCACACATCACACACACACACAGGCCGAGCCGAGGCAATCACGACTTACATTCACTCATAATGACAGCACAATCATTTGCTCCCCGTCACCTGATAAGACATGACACTGAACCGTCTCATAACAGAGACCTCCGTTAGAGGCAGTGACATTTTGTTTGGAAACTTACGAGTACTGATTAGACTCCTTTCTCCCTATGTCCGGGCAATTCATCTTCTGTCGCAGAATCCGAATTATGCAGATGAAGAGGAAGAAGTTTACCTGGCGGGAGGAAGACAGGCTCATTAATGTAATCACATCCTACGGGAGGCTGTATCGACACAACGCTCACCACGGACTGTCGCCGCCACTCACAAGTATGGTGACTAAAATTGGCGTTTTGATGATCCACCACGGGTTGTCGTCAATCGTGTCCCAGCATCTGTTGTAACAGAGTCAGAGCTGTCAGAGCAAGTCGGGCTAAGGACGCAAATACCAAACAAAGTCCAAACAAAACCTTGGAACTAATTCACTACATTTTTTTTTATCTTTTTTTTTTTTTTTTTATCATCACATGAAATGCCAAAATTTCTTCTGAAGATATCCTTGCCTCTTGCAAGCTAATGGTTCACCGCAGACGAGTCATTAATCATCACACAAAGCTTAATCCTTGGCAAGGTTGTTTTGTTTTTTTGTGTTTTGGTGTTTTTGTTTTTTTGAACATGAACATCTCACTTGCTGGAGAAGGCACTGAAATTAACCCACTGGAATTAAGATTTGTTTTTTGATTGTAATTGAGCACATGAAGACAAAGATGTATAATTAACCTACCCAGGATCATTTACGTAAGCCTTTGTAATTACCCATGCGGTGATAAAGAGGGTCGGCGCTCCTGTGAACAATAAACACAAAGTTATTTCAACAGAAAAGTCGATTCTGTCCTTGTATGTGCAAACAGACACGCACTGACTCAACGAGACCAAATTGGCTCAACTCAAAGTGATGCCACATTTTGGTATCTTATCGTTTTTAACACGCCTCATGTGTGTCCCGAGCCGATATCGCTCTCCCGGGAAAGAGCCGGTGATGTTAACAAATATTACAGGGTAGATGTCTTGCCATGGAAAACCTTATGTGAATTATTTAATTGAGTGATTTTCCCCTTTAAGTGCATCCAAAGCACGGCAGCTCTCCTACCCGTTCACCCCCACAGACTGAATTAACAAGAGCAGATTGGAAGCGGCCTCCTGCTGTACGTCTAAAATTGGCAGAGAGGCTAATTCATATGCACACGCGCCGACACAACATCTTCCTACAAGCGTGTATCATCGGTGATGTTAACTAAACAAGCCTCACTTATAAACTCATTTACATGTGATCAAGTGCTTTGCAGAGCTTGTAGCTGTAGTAAAAAAAAAAAAAAAACACATTAAAAAAACAATGTTGAAAGCATTCGGCTTGCCTGCTGGTGGTGGTTTGATTGGCATTTCGGTGATTTGTGGGTGTTGAGTTTAAAAAATTGACACATCATGTCACCGTGAAAATAAGCCTCTGCAATCCATCTGTATTTACGGACACATTTCACACACGTCACATCTGGCACGTACCCCAGCCGATCATTATGTACCACCAGAAGTACTTCCTCTCCGAGAAGAAGGAGACGGCTAGCAGGGCGTGGAGATAGAGGCCCTCCACCAGCAGCCAGAAGTAACTGGCCATGATCCCGTACTGGAAGAAGACCACCACAGCCTTGCAGCCCACCTGGGAGTGCACCAACACAGGAGACTGTTAGGGATTTGCAGTGAAAGAAAGAAATAAGACATACAAATCCTGCTCCATTCCAGATACATCTGCTCCAAGTGGAAGGGCCCACATGTAGAGTTTCCTCAGCATCTCTCTGTCAGTGTGCATTCATCTGCCCGGCTCTCAGTTATCAGGGGTTAGCTCCTCATAACATAAGATTTTCTCAGAGACTGTTAAACATGCTGATCATCAGAATCAGAATCAGAAATATCAGAATACATCAGAAATACTTTTTTGATCCCCGAGGAGAAACTGGGTCAGCTGCATTAGATCAAATTCTTGAGAGAAAAATATTTATAAAGGTAAAATTATAGGAAGTAGAAAAGGAAATAAGAAATATAAAACTATGTGTGTTAGAAATGTGTAAAAAAAAAAAAAAAGCGGTAACACTTCACAATAACAGTACAACAATTAACGTTAGTTAACGTTAGTTAATGCCGTAATGGTTAATTAACTGTTAGTTAATGATTATTATGCCATTTACTAATGTTCATAATATCTGCAATAACCCTTAAATAACATATGAATTTATACCTTAGCATGAACAGCATTAGTAAATGATTCTTAGACATATTAGTTAACGGTTAGTTAACTGTTACTTAATGTTTATTATGGCATTAACCCTATAAAGACTGAATTATGAAAGAATTGGCAGAATATTTCAATTTTTGGAAACTGAACCCTTTATTTAGTCCTATAACAAAATGTTAAAAAAAAATGTTACATGTTTCTGTTGTATGATATATGATATGTACTTGAAGTGCCAGTGGTATGGTCCAGGGTGAACAGGGGAAGTGTCCAAAGGTATACAACAGTATTTTGGTCAAGTATTGATTAGACTGAAAACGGAATGTGTGAACTGATAACGTGTATCATATATGATACAAATGGCTTTATAGGGTTAAGTAACGTTAATTGTTGTACTGTTATTGTAAAGTGTTACCAAAAAAGTATATGCATTATGTAGATATATGTGCATTAATCCTCCCTACCTGAGAATATGTAAAAAGTATATACACCTTATGTACACCGGGGTATTGCACTGAGTTATTGTAAAGTCCGGTATAAGGTTTAGATTATTGCACCGTTACATAGTTAAATAAACAGTTAAAGAGTATATTTATGCAGTTAACTCGGGCTGTCTGACCCTCCAAGGCCTTTAAAAAATCTGATGGCCTCGACATAGTACAAACAGCTGTAACAGGCAGTCACAATTCATCTCAAAATATAACATTCAGTGCAATAATAGAGAGAGATGTTCGCTATCTTACAGGTGTCACTATAATGCAGATTATTCTAATTATGATAGCCGTATTAATTAACTCTGCATTCCAAGTGTGTCAGTAAGCTTTTGGATTCTCGGTGTGAGGCTGAATTTATCTTCTGAGTGCCATGAGCAACAGTTTAATTAGCGCTCGACAGTAATTGCTTGTGTGGCTGTGAAATGCAACACCGCGTGGTTCCTCGCGGCGAGCAGCACGGGCTGAATAACCTCGCTGAAGGCACGCGATCGTGATCTGAAAGTACAAAGCAAAACTGCAGCTGGATACGCGGTGCAGTGCTGCAGTTTTAGAACGAGCCGAAAATGTCAGCAAATGTCAGCAAATGATTGACAGCGGGCCCAAATTCTTGCCCTAACCAAATAAAACCCTAAACTTAACCGTCTCTACTCAGTATAAAAGTGTTGGTTTAAACATTAAACCGTGCATCTGGCCGTCTCTGTGCCTCCAGCTCGATGATAATGAAATATACGACACTGATCGCACGTGATGGACGAAAGAAAACTATGACAACTATGTGGCACGAAATCCTCTCCAGCCCTTCACCGCCATGAGAGGATCAGTTCTCAGTGCGAGCGCCTTCAGGGGCAGTGAAACCCCAAACTCTCCGCTGAAATTAACAGGATCACAGGAGATCCGAATGAATAATACATCGACACACATTTAGACATTCTGCCTCTGTTGTACAACTCTTCCGCAGAGCCTTATTTAAGATTTCTTTTTGAGATTTTTGCCTTTACGAGACAGTTCAAAGTGAATGGGGAAGTGAGGGGGTGATGTGTGACAAGATGGGGCCCCCGGATTCAAATTCACATTTTCTTGGTGGGCACCCGAGCCGCATGGCGCCACAATACAGCCTAAGTTGTTGCTTTCTGGTTAAAGGTGTTTCATCTGTGGAGTTTAAAAACTGTTGAGAGCGAAAGCAGCTGTGTTTGCGCCACGATAATCTGTGTACTTAGGGGAGAAAACATGTTCAAGTTGTGTGCTCAAACGCAGCCATTAACATCTGGGTAGATAGTAAATAGGATAGGTGGGTGATTTACATCCTGCTGCTTAACTAATGTCCT
The DNA here is from genome assembly GCA_900302555.1 of Myripristis jacobus. NCBI lineage: Eukaryota > Metazoa > Chordata > Actinopteri > Holocentriformes > Holocentridae > Myripristis > Myripristis jacobus. Next base: position 13,930 of record OMLB01056728.1, read on the forward strand.
CAACAAAATGGGATACGGATTCGATTGTGGCTTTTGTGAATAATCTCGCTGCTGAATTTAGTGACGTGGCTGATGAAATGGCAATGTGATAGTCTTATTAAGATTACATCAAATAGTATCCAGCAGCTTATCACGCTCCTTATCTGAATCAATGCTCATTGTGTTCTTGAAGTTTGTCGCTGCGGCGATGTGACAAGATGAAGCGATTAAAGCCAGATATCAAAACCCTGAGTGTGATTTATTGACAAAGCCCTCTCTGCAGCTCAGGACTGAAAGTTCAGCAAACAGGAACTCTCTCAACATCCTGCTGAGCAGCTTCAGGCGGAGCGTCGTCTGAGGAGTTTTAAGGCCTTGGCAAACACTGCTACGCCCAGCGGCTCTCCAGCGCTCGCAGGTTGAGTCAACTCCAGGGCAAAGCATTAAAGCGTGTCGAGGTGGCTCACCCAAGCCAGGGACAAAGCGGGCACAATCGACTTCAGCTCGTACATCAGACGAAGAGTTAATAAGACCTGTGACGCAGGACGTTTCAGGACGCAGGGAGGAAAATCAACAAAACGAATCGCCTCCCGAGAAAGCCTCTGACAAAAGTGACAGCGTGGGAAACGAGGCGGGAAGGTGCAGATGTTAGAGCTACCTGCACGATTTACTCACCGAGGAGTGGCAGTTGTCCGTCTCCCCGACTTCATACAAAACCACATCCTTGATGAACACGGCTATGGCTTTCAGGATGAACGACACAAAAAGATTCATGTGGATGTAGTTTCTTGTACAGTGCAGCTTCCTGTAGAGGAGGATGAGCAAACACAGACTTTTTTTTTTTTTTTTTTTGAGCCAGAAAGGGAAAGCAACAACTGGCTCCATGGTTACATGCAGATTATTTTATCATTCTGAATGAATGACTACAGACTGAAGATTTCAAAATGAACTGTTTACATGAACGCCCAAATGATGTGATGTGATAATGCATTCGTTTACAGGCGCCAAAGCATGTACTCAGCCGTGGAGACGAAAATATTTTAGAGTCTTGGAAACATGCACCGAAAGAATAAAATGCATAAAATGTCACTGTAAGGCTTTGCTTGTTGCAATAATAACCACTTAATAAAATAATCAAATTATGAAAGACTTATAAACCACTGACACTCCTTTCAGAATAAACTACTAGACACCATGTAAGAGGGTTTCTTCATGTTATCCATATCTGTTTTACCTAGGGATGTTCTTTTAATGTGAATAATTTGAAAACATACATTCACCAAGCCAAAAGAGATGGCAAAAAAGTTTGACTAAAAAAAAAGTGACTTGACTCTTAAGCACACAAGTAAACAGGAACCAACGAGGACCTCTGTGAAAAACAAATGTTTCTAACGTAAATTCTGTCTTCTGGGTGTTCTCAAACAAATGCCTTCCTGGTGAGCGTATGACTGGAGTGAATTGTGTAAGCCCATCAGACAAGTACAGCACAGTGGGACGGGTGTGATGACACACACACACATACATACACACACACACACAGAGCAACAACCAGCTGCTGAAAAGTGTGTGTGTGCAGCTGCACATAAACAGCCGATGTTGTTCACATCCTGTGCGTCTACCGGAGAGTCCAAACCACAAAACCATCCCTGCATCCACAATAACACCCATCTTGGCACCGCATGATGACCCCGTGGAATAAACACTTGCTGTTTAGCCAATCACACACGCGCACACACACACTTACATGCACACTCGGTTTAACAGAGTGCGTTATCCAGTAAAAGCCACACAGAGAGGCCACTTAACCTTATTCTAATGATCAGAACTGTGTCATCACGCAAGCACATGTGCACACACAAAACACACACACACACACACACACACAATTTCTCTACTTATCCCAGAATGGCAGGTCAGAAATGGAACATGCTGTGAACAACAGCAGGCCCTCTGAGTGGTTCGACTTTATGGCTGCCTGTAGTCAGACACTTTGTTTGAGAAATGTTGCAAGAGCAGATAATGTCAAATTTTCAGCCTCTTGGCCTACAAAATCTTGCAGCTGTGTCAAAAACACCGTAAAAAACCCCAATAAAATTCAGGAAGCACGGTGCCAAATGCGACACTTGCAGGATGCAATCACTGTAAAGCGTGGAACGAGGTGTTTTACATTATTTGTGCAGGGACGCTAAGTAGCACTTTGATGAATCTGCTCACCTGAAGAGACAGAGGATGATGATAGCGACGCTGAGAGAAATGAGCGACACACTATGGCCAATGGTGTAGCCCACTTTGACCGCACCATAGAACTCCCCCTGAAAAACACATCATGTGTCCAGTTAAATGCATTGGAAACATACTGAGTGATCACTCTGGATGATTTTAATGGTTAAAGTGCCACGGTCCATAAAGAGGTGATGAACAGGCTCATGAAGGAGGAAGAGTAACCCACCGTCTCATCATCCATGGTGCTGTTGGGGTTGTATCCGCAGTCCAGTGCGTAGGACACGGAGCTGATCTCAGACCAGCCGTCCTCGGTGCAGGTCTTTGACAGGTTACCTAACGGGCACATGGACAGGAGGCGTATTGAGCACGCTCATGCAACAAGCCAGTGAGGCCGCTTCAGTTTGTTTCACTTCACACGCCGTCTGTTTTGATGGAGATAGGAGAGTCCAGAAGTTGCGCGTTGAAATATTGTGGGGGGTTGCGTGAGCTGCTACACAAAACTTCCTCTACATTTACTCACACTTAATTATGTCACGCTGAGATGTATGAGTCCCAGAGGAATACTCCCCACTAAAAGGAAACAGAAGGAATGACTGAAGGGGATCAGTCGGTCCCACTGGCTCAGAGATGCTGAGAGTGTTCCCATGTGTATTTGCCTCCATCTGTTTCTTAATTACTCTCCTGCTGCAGAGGCAGACCGGGAGGCCAACGGTCAAGCAGCGGGGCATTTCTGCTCCTCCGCCTGCGGAGGGAGAGGTAAAATGGCTAAGTGCATTAGACTGTCCGCGAGGAGAGCAGAGTGTTCCTTCATGTGAGTGGAAATGAACAGAACAGAACAGAAAAAAAAGAACAAAGGTGAAAGAACAAAACAGAAAAAAAGAACAGAGATAAAAGAACAAAACAGAATGTTCGGGACAGAACAAAGGAACAAAAAAAAAACACAGGAAACGACAGAACAGCATACAAGAGAAGAGAAGAGAAGAGAAGAGAAGAGAAGAGAAGAGAAGAGAAGAGAAGAGAAGAGAAGAGAAGAGAAGAGAAGAGAAGAGAAGAATACAACAGAACAGAGGAGAACAAAGAGAAGAGTAGAATAGAATAGAACAAAGAAACAATAGTAGTGTACAACAGAACAAAAGAAAGCAAATAGAATAGAATAGAATAGAATAGAACAGAATAGAATAGAACAGAATAGAATAGCTTCATTAGTGCACAACAAATACAGCACATGTGTAGCTACACAACGCCGCACTAGCACTCCAGGTGAACACACACACACACACGATGCACATTTCGGCACTTTTTAAAAAGCGCTCGTCGGCAGGTCAGGTGGAAATGTGAGGGGGAAAAAATCTCATTCCGACTCTGGGACGAGCGGCTTGCAGCTCCTGGCAGGAACGCAGCATCACAGCTTGTTGGGATCATTACGTTTTCTGTGACTGATGCGGCAGAACTCTGAAACATGTCTCTTGCACGGCTGTTTCCTGAAGTAAAGGAAGCAGATGCGTTAATGTTCAGATAACGCACTAATCATTCATTATGCTGAAAGCCCCATCTCTCAACATTCACGAGCCATATCTAATCCTGTGACCAGCACTAAGATACAGAATTTCATATCTGTCAAATTTTCTCAGTCTCTTATTGTGCAACACCTATTTTTAGCAGTTCCTTGTTTCCTTTCCTTTTTGTGCAGAAACGGGGCTGTTTTTTTTTTTTTGGTTTTTTTTTTGCTGCCAAGTTAATCCTCAAGTGTGAAATCTCCTGATTCCCTGTTTCAACAGAGGCTCGGATTTCACAACCATGTAATTCTATGGACACTATCATATCAAAGCAGCCTTGGGAAATAATGGGCACTCGTAATGTCTTAGAATGTGTTTGGCATTAAAAATAGGGTCAGCTCACAAATACCTGAGTGGCGTATGCAGAGAAAACTGAGGCTTAGCTATCTCAAACAACATGACAAGATACAAAAGGCGCTGATAAGCCCCTGCTGTTTCAGCCCATGCCACTGCTGGATTTGGCTTGTTTGAGGGACTGCCAGAAGAATGCTTTCATCATCCCCCAAAAACAGGACTGGGGGGGATTTTCGGTGTCATGCATGACGTTGAGGAGGGCTCAAACGAGTTAATCACCCTGTCATCGTTTTGATTTGGGGGCTTTTTTTTTTTTTTTTAAATCTGGGTATTTACTTTGCGTGATAATGCGCTGTGCAGCCCGCCACCTGCTTTTCCCACCTGAGTCTGCGCTGGAGGAAGAGTTTTAGCAGCGTACCATGCTCACTCGGAGCCAAACGACACTGATTCTCACATGAGCTTAACTCGGTGACACTGAGAGAGTGGAAAGTCGGGGGAGTCGACCCTGTTATTTAAAGAGATCAGTGACCGCGTGTGTTTGTGCTGGACCTCCTAGGTAAAGAGTTCATGAGAATGGCAAACTCCACCCCAAAGAAATTTATGACTTGGCCCCTGGAGCTCCGTGGCGCCATGTTTCGTAATGCTTGTGTTTTTTTTCTGCACGAGGCTTTGGATGTGGACTGTGTCAATAACTTGAGTCTTTTGCAACTGTAGCCGATGGAGAAAATGGAATACAAATGGACTTTGTAACGCCTAGCTGTGCTTCTAATGATTCAGAGCAAGCCATGTACAATGTAAAAAATAAATAAATAAAAAAAATAATCTACCAAGCCATATGCTTAGTCTGAAAATCTTTTTTTATTCAAACTGAAAAAAACCTGCCAGTGGGTTGAGATAATCCTGCTTGTTTCCCATGGTGATCAACCTTTTTCCAGAATTTCCTTGAATCAAGTGTCATTTTCTTGATGTAGGTGGGCTGATCCGCCTTATTCTGCCTCGTTTCAGCACATTTATTTTTATTCCCAGAAAGATTCCTGAAACAAGTCGAACTGCGCTGGAAAAGAGGGATTATCCAAGTCAGAATTTCTCACTTGTTTTGAGAGAAAACAGCATTTTTAAAAAAGCTTGAATAAGAGACTTAATGACTTGTTAAGATCGTGATCATTTTGAAAGATCACAGTTCTCCAAACTGCTGGGTTTATGTGACCCTTTCCAAACCGAGCGGATTCACTGCAAAGTGCACCGAGGTCAAGCGGTGACAAGGCTGTTTTTCTATTGTTCGACATTTTGGAGATGCAGCAACCGAAAGAGACGAAGAGCATCTATCACCTCTTGCTGAAAGCGAGGATCATAACACATGAAAGCAGAGCGGGTTTTTATCAGCTTCTGTTGATCCAGCGCATGATTAATATCTTTCACATTAGCAGAGCATACGTCAGTAATAATGTCTCTGTTAGCTTCTCTCTCTCTCTCTCTCGATGCTCCTGTGTGCACAGTGTGGGACTGTTGATCTCAGGATCCTATGACAGCTCAGTGAAATATACCTCTTCTGCTTTGAGCCCCACACAGACACTAATTCTTTATCTGTCCCTCGCTCTCTCTCTCTCTCTCTCTCTGCCTTCTTCCCCTGGGGCTGCTCTCCCCTCCCGGGTCAGCCTATCTCCCATCTGGGTCACGTCTCTGCTTCCCAGAAAACCCTTCTTTCCATGATGAGCCCCTCACATGCTGATGATGAATACCCGATTGGAGCCCCTCCCATGTCCTGAATATGACAGAGAAAATGTTGGATTATTAGCGTTTGCACACCTTCATTGCACACACAAGAGACTACTGTGTGCCGGCCAGATGTGTGAAGTCACATCGGCGCAGAGACTCAGAAACACTTAAATTCTCAAATACAATAAATGTTAGGGATTTATACTGCGGCTGTGCCATTAGTGCAGAGACAGACTGGCGACACAACAAGTTGCACAGTACATACTGACGCATATCGGCGCTGTCGGGTGAAAAGCTTGTATCTCCAAAATGTCAATTTTTCTGAGAAGAACTGAGAAAAACAGCCTTGTTTTCAGATCGACCAAGGGCTTTTTGAAAAACCAAAAAGGTCGGAGACCCTTTGTCTGCTCATAGAAGACCGTGTAATCCTTCAGTTTAAGGGAAAAATAAATAAATAAATAAAAACTGGAGGAGTTTTTCACGTGATATGATGCGATAGTAAAGCAGCAGCACCTCACACACAGTGCAAAAAGGGGCGTGAAAGATGTGAAATACAAAAAAATCCCCGTGTAATTAGGCCATTTAGTCTCATATGCAGTCTTAAAATGGAGGAATGGAAGAAACTACAGACTGCAAACTTGTTTCCAATGCAGTTTCACTAATGTCATGAATTTTTATTGGTGTAAATATGCTGAAACGCTGAAAAGCAGCATGAGACACTAGTATAAAGACAAATAAACATGTTGTCTCCCACTATTGGTGCCACCCCCTCCCAACACTTACTACACAGAAATGAAAATCCTCCAGTAGCATGAGGTAATCCTACTCTTGTCAAGTATAATCAGCTTGTTTCCAGAATTTTCTTGAATCAATTTTTCTTAATGCTAGTGGGCTGATGCTTCCATGGGCCATGATCCACCTCCCCACTTAATCTGGTGGAAATCCAAACATCTGCGAGGAAGCTACGCCAATTTATGACGAATGGACAAACAGAAGAGGCAAGAAAATCCTGAAAACACACAGATGAGCACTGGAAACAGCAAGTGGGATTATTTCATCTAAATGGCAGAGTTTTTCCACTTGTTTTCAGAAAATGAAGTGTTGAAGGCTAGTCTAGACTATCACTCTTCATAGTGAATAATCTGCATCATATGTAACATTACAAACTAAGCACAGCAGGGTTGAGCAGTGCTGTTCAGTCGGAGTTGCAACAGTCTCAAAAAATCTCACACACGTTGCGTCAATCATGCCATAAAGCGCGGCACTAAACTTCAATAACTTGATGGAAGCCTGTAACGGCGCTCCACACTGTGCGTTCTCCCCACACAAGAAACAATAGTCCAAAAGCACCATCCTCTTTACATACATGACAAGCAACATGATGCCATTCCGTGAAATCTGCTCATTTCAAGCCACTCCATCTGCTAACAAAGGAACGTTTCACAGAGCTGAAGATGAAATTGAGGCCGTCATGTCAGCTGAATACAAATAAACAACTCCCTTAGACTCAGGCGGCATGATTACACCGGGGAGATGCGATGTGGTAATTAATGAAGAGTTACAACAGGGAAGAGTAATCTCAGCAAAATGAGAACAGGCTGTCATTCAGCCAGCAAATCCTCAGGATAGCAGTTTTCCTTTTGCATAATTAAAATATTTCCTTATTAGTCCTCTTCTAAATTAAAGACCTCTGGTTTTGAAAATGAAGAAAGATAAATAAAAAAAAATAATGTAGCAATGAAGCAAGACTTGGATGTCAAGTGTCAACTGCTGGTTCTGGAGACATTATCGTTGCACAAGTGTTGACATAACCTGGCACAGAGTGACCGCAGTTTGAATCTTCAATCTGTGAGCTACAGACGACAAACTGCGTGGCTTTTCTTTTTGTCTTTTACTCTGACGGTTCGCCGCCACATGTGTTTTGTTACTTGCACTGCATCGAACCTTCTTTATACCATGTTCTTTGTCATATATCTTTTTATATTAAATAAAAATGACAAGGAAGATAGGCATGACGGATGACAAATATGTGTATTAAGCATTAGGATGGCCTGGAGATGGGATAAAATGCAGTGTGCTTTTGTAAAGTTAAATCTTCATATATTGTAATACTTTGGAAATAGATGGAGCAAGGTGGTTTCAAAATAAATAGCATCTCTGTCATTGTTTGGAATATCCCACACATAACTACCCCCCCACCCCACACACACACACACACACACACACACACCACCCGAAGAGGCATCCTCCCAATGCCAGAGATAATTGACTGATGCATGACTGCACCTTCGCCTCAACCTTTCTGCTCATAAGCCCCACACACTCAGACCAGCAGGCACGCTTGCAGTCATACAAACATACACGTGTGTGTGTGTGCGTGTGTGTGTGATCCCTCTCTGTCTCTCTCTCTGTGTCTCACTCTCTGTCACACACACACACACACACACACACACACACACACACACACAGTCTGTTTTGCAAACTTGAGTCTTACCCGTATGGACGTCTCTGGTGAAGTAGAAGAAATATTTGGGACAAGGGATGGTGACCACCTCTCCAAAACTGGCACTGGGCCAGCACGCAATCCTGTCCCACATCCCAGTACAACCTGAGAGGGAGGGAGAGAGAGAGAGAGAGAGAGAGAGAGAGATGGAAAGATAGAGACAGGGACAGAGAGAAACAGATAGGCGGTGTGGCTGCACAGAAAGGCAATAAACTGCATACAACCAGAAAAAACAAAACAAAAAAAACACCTGGAACAACTGCCTTTATGAACACAATATTTCTAAAGCAGCGGTCAGGTGGCAAAGAGCAACCTGATGCATGTTCCCCCAGCAGGACATACGGTGTGAACATGTACCATTGGGGTTTCCATGGCAGCCAAAACGTGTTAACTCAGGTCAGCTGCTGTGACGGCCTCAGGTCCTGCCACTATGACTAATAAAATCAGCCCGTGTCCTTCATTACAGGCTGTCATTTGAATTCACCGGGCCGCTGTGTCTTTCTAAAGTGTCACAGAGGACAGAATACAATATGAGAACTTCTCAACAGAGGGTAACTGCAAGGACAGAATCTATACCGATATATATTTATCAGAATTTAAAAGATTATCGTGGTTCATGAAAATAAAAAGTGACTTTGTATGCTGGTTGTGACCTCAGGGTCTCATGATACCTGCAGCATACAAGATGAATACAAGTGAGTTTATTGTGAAACACAGAGTTAACTGATATGAGAAGCTGCTTAGGCCCAAACTGACTACTTCACATGCATATTCATACATACACTACCAGTCAAAAGTTTGGACACACCTTCTCATTTAATGTTTTTTCTTTCTTTTCATGACTATTTACATTGTAGATTCTCACTGAAGGCATTAAAACTATGAATGAACACATATGGAATCATGTAGTAAAAAAAAAAAAGTGTGAAATAACTCAAAACATGTTTTATATTTTAGATTCTTCAAAATCGCCACCCTTTGCTCTGATTACTGCTTTGCACACTCTTGGCATTCTCTCGATGAGCTTCATGAGGTAGTCACCTGAAATGGTTTTCTAACAGTCTTGAAGGAGTTCCCAGAGGTGTTTAGCACT
>OMLB01056730.1:0-10827 GCA_900302555.1 Myripristis jacobus
GTTACTCGCTCCAAAAATCAATGCTGAGGCAAGTTTTCAGCCTAAATAAGCTTCACCAGTAGAAATGCTACATGTTCCGGAGCTGGATGAGATTAACATGGTTTAATGTGGTTCCCAGCTACAAACCATCTGCTGTGTCACTTAGGTGGTAGCCTATGCCTCCCTAATGAATGATAGATATGCACCGTGTAATTTCTGAGTTTATTAGCTGCTTCAGATCTTTTTTATTGATTTGAGTTCTCGGCTGGATGGGGGAGCTTGAATATTAATGGATGAACTTTTTTTTTCCCCGGAGCTTTTGGTTTCTGGGCTGTTTTATTATTAAGTTTAGAGAGAGCCAGCTAATGTTAATTTTAGAATTAGTGTGGCTCAAGAATCTGAAAAAAAAAATCCTTGTGGCCTTGAAGCAGGGTTTGTTGCTGTCGGTAAGTTTCAGATTAGGCTTGTTAAAATTCATCATTTTTCCTCTCAGAAATAATTGGACTTTGGAAGCAGTATGGGTGTCTTTCTTGGCTGTCCAGTATGCCAGCTGATATCCTGCTTGCAGATAGACATTGACTGAAGTGAAATAGATGGTATGGTATAGATGCGATGACAGAGTGTGTTGCACTGTTCCCAGCTCTTGGTATCATTACCTGCTGATACAATTTGTAACCTGCTGAGTTGGACTGAAGCTCCCATGGTCAGCCATCCCATCAGTTTATGTATTCAATGAACAGCAGGTTCAGAAATTATTGAATAATCCTGGGAAGTGTAAGCCTGAGCATATATAATGAATCTGTAACTAACAGTTATTTTCACTGTTGATTAAGCTGTTGAGGTTTTTATTAATTAGTGTCAAAAATAATTCCCATCACAAGTTAGCAGTGCCCAAAGTGATGCCTTTAAGTTGCATCCTTTGTCTGACCATTGGTAAAATAGATGAAAGATAAATAAATAAAATACAATAAAAAAATTCATTGACGTGAAATGGGGAAAAAAGCAAAACCTACCATCTGTGTAGCTGCAACCAGCAAGTTGTTACTTGGTAAATGTCTGACATGATCACCTGATTGTCAGAATTGCGACTGATTAATTTTCTGTTGATCGACACAAATATTAACCAGCTAATTGTTTCAGCATCTTAGTGTGCTGCCGAGCCTTTTGAAGGTGTTGTGGGCCAAATTTAACGAAGCATCCGCAGTGTGAGGCAACCACTTGACAACTCGAGTGACATTCCCACACTCAGACGCTCAACCCTTTTTAAAGTTAGATTATGTGGTTGGTAAACGGTGCTGATGGCCCTTCATGAAGGCGTCGCCTGATATCGTGTATAGTCACCATCTGTGCCTCAGTTCATCATCCCTTTTAAGATCTGAATTGGTATGAATGCTCGTGCTTCTGCGATTGTGACACTATTGCAACATCAAATCCCTGGCATTGGTAAATGTATTTTTTTATATACTTTATCAGTTACAGCTGATGTCATATCAGCTTCCTCATTGACACCAGTTTCATTTCTCGCTTTTGCTCCCTTCATATCCTGGTATCGTTGCTTGTTGCCACAGTTGTGGAACAGTGCTCATTCATTTGTTTTTGCTAAGTAATAATTTTCTTCCTCTGTTTCTCCGTAGAGCATCTAGACTTGGCCTTTAGAAGGCGGCAACATGAGTCAGGAGTCGCTGGAGTCTGGTAAGACCTATTTTATGAATTCCTGCATGAAATCCATCCATTCATCCATTCTGTTTTTCTTTTTGTTGGTGGCAGTGGTGGTCATGGGGGGGGTGTCTGTTCAGTGTAACCTAGCAGCCATTGGAAAGAAGGCAGGAAAACACCCTGGACAGGTCGCCAGTCTATCACAAGGCTGAAATGAGTTGCATAAAATATTGGAAAGCAGGCTGGAAAAATGTGTGTGTGTGTGTGTGTGTGTGTTCCAGATGGGGACTCTGGTCAGGATGTGTCTGACTTTAACTGGGATGATTACCTGGAGGAGAACGGAGCTGTGTCTGTGCCCCATCACGCCTTCAAGCATGTGAGTCTTGGCAGCTTGCACAGCTAACTCTCACTGCCATGCATGAATAAAAAAAAATGCAGTTTATTTGTGAGTTTTCACATCCAGCTAGCAGTGTTCAAGTGTCTCTCTCCTCACCTCCCTGTCTCAGGTGGACCAGGGCTTGCAGACGGGACTGACTCCAGGTATGAAGCTGGAGGTGTGTGTACGCTCTGAGTCTGACAGTCCTTACTGGGTGGCCAACATCATCACCACGTGTGGCCAGCTGCTGCTGCTGCGTTACGAAGGCTACCAGGATGACCGGCGCACAGACTTCTGGTGTGACATCATGACAGCAGACCTCCACCCTCTGGGCTGGAGCCGCCAGCATGGCAAGACCATGAGAGCCCCTGAGGGTGAGGCATGGCTGGGGACGAGCGTGGTGCTTTATTTAGCTGACCTCTGTTTGGTGTGAAAGGTGTCATTAGAATGATAATCCATCCTCGGATGTCCTCACACCATGATCAGGTGTTCAGGCTGCGAGCAACAAGTCAGCAAGTCACCAGAAGTAACTTTGTTTTATCTCGTGAACAGTGGCCATTAAAGTTTCCTAAATCTGTATGCATTATCAGAGAGACTACAGAAATTAGGTATGGATAGAGAAATTTGCAGACTGTCAGTCTGCAATGAATATTCGTTGTTGGTTCAGCATTATTTTTGCCATGGATTCTGATGTTGAAATTGGCACATTTTTCTCTGATAGAGTGTCACTTAATACAACTGTAAGATTAACAACAGTTAAACTAACATGGTCTTTTGTTTAAAAAAAAAACCCCAAAAAACAGTTATTTTAAGACAGGTCTGTCTAAGCTTTACCTGTTGCTCGTAGTATGAAAGTCATGTGAAATCCTAAATCTGTGTTGTCCAGGGCATTCCACCAGGTTTTTGGCGATGAAGTGTTGTAATTAGCTGTTGTTCTGTTGTACTGATTTTCCTGTAACCCTCCTCCTCCACTACTGCTTCATTTAGCTTAATGATATACCACTCTTACTAGATGGGAGACATGTAAGATATTGAAACTTCATATCTACAACTTCATCAAAACTAATTTGAAATGTATTTTGTGGTCTTTGTAAAAAAACACTATCTGGCACCATAACACACAGGCCACAAATTATGTCCATATCTGTATCGTGCTTGAAAAAGCTGATATCCATTTTAGGCATTTGGCTAAGTCCAGGGAACTTGGAGAGGGTTTCAGTGTCTCAAACAAGGACAGCAGGACATGTGGTTGCTGAGAGACGGCCTGTCTAACCATCAGCCCAGCCTGTCCTGGTTGATAAACTGAACTGTGTCTGTCTGCTGCACCTCAGGTGTGCGTGAGAAGCACCAGGACTGGGAGGCTCTGCTGGAAAAGGCCCTGGCTGAGGAGTGCAGTGTGCCCGCCAACCTGCTGGAATTGGTAAGGTCAGGGTAGAGAGCTCTGTTCCTTATGAAACTCACACCAAGGGTGGGGCCTCTTTGAACATGAGGCTCTGGCAGTCTCTTCTTCAAGTCTCTGTGCCAAGAACAATCTGCTGTATCACCGTCTTGTTTTGATTTATTTGACATCAACACATACAGTGTACATAGAATCATTGAGAATGCCAGAGTAAGGTCACACTTTTCCCATTATGGTTAAGATGGCGGTGTAAGTTTGGTAAACAGAGGCGACACCCACTTGACAGTTTTTACCTTAAGGCTGCCAGAATCATGAACACTGTGTGTAGTGCAGTCTGGCACACACACACACACACACACACAGTAGGACTGGTCTATTGTTTTTATTTATTTATTTATTTTTTAACTGTTTTTTAATGTCCTTGTAAAGCAGGTGTAAAGCATCAAGCATTTAATCTACATTTTTGTGTGTATGTGCCCTATTTTACATGAGAAAGAGCCAGGGCACAGATGTGCTGACTTTTTTTAATGCACATGACAAGAAAATTTGGCGTGACAGAAATGGAAAAAAAATCAAGGCAACAATGGATATGTTGCATGAAGCCCCAGATCTAAAGTGTAAGCAGCTGTGTGCTTTTGTTTACCGTACCCAGGGATGCTATTGAAAGTAAAGTCACCCTAGGAACAGTGTGTGAAATTCTTTGGAGCCATCAGTTAGCTCTCAATGACTATGCTTCACTTCTGCCACTTAGTCATGCAGCGCACTCTCTCACCAATACAAATTCCTTTTCTTGCCTAGGCGTGTATTCATTTGTGTTTGCTAGAGCGTGTGTGTGTTATCAACTTTTCCTTTGCCCCTCATCGCTGCCCCTCCCCTCCCCCCAGCCTCAGCGTGGCAGGGACCCCGTGGAGCTCCTGTGTGCTGGCTGCTATGTGGAGCTGCAGGACAACGCCGACCCGGCGCTGGCCTGGGCCGCTGAGGTGGAGGAGAACGTCGGAGGCCGGCTGAAGCTGCGCCTGGTGGGCACCGAGGGCCTCCCAGACACACCCGCCACCCTCTGGCTCTACTACCTGCACCCACGCCTCCACCCACTCAGCTGGGCCAAAGAGCACGGCTACACCCTCAGCCCCCCCGCAGGTCAGCGGCACTGACATGGGTCGGATTTATATTTAGAAACGAGGCCTTTTTTTTCTTTTTTCTTTTTCAAGGAAATGATATCTTGTGTGTGGGAGTGTCACTTCCAGAGTAGACATGAGTAGTCATTTTAAATTGAAGGCGACATGAAAAACTCACAGCTGCATGTGTGTTGGTGTGTTTTTTTCTTTGTTTTTTTCCTTATCAAATTTTTTCATGTCCATTCATGTAGGGTAACCCTTTGCTTAAAATTCAGTTAAAATTATTTCACCATTACCAGAGACGAGCAAAAATAATCCGACAGACAGAGGAGCTTTCATTTTTAAAGTGCACTATACTGCATCATACACAATCAGTCGTTCGTTCAGATGTCATGACTTTGTAACCATAGCTAAAGATGACATGAGATGAATTTTATCATTTGTGACAAACATCCATTTTGCCATTTGTCACAACAGAGACATTTTTGTTGTATTGTGACAAGTGCCCAGGGAGGAAACATAAGGAACTAGAATTCAAAATGTCATGGAAGCCCTTAGGATTTTAACATTGATTTTTCACATAGGATTGGATAGAGCATTATTTTTGTGGCCGGTATTTGCTAAAAGATTGCAACTCAATAAAATTTGATAATATGCAAGATATTAAGAAGCAGCAAGCATAAGCCACTCTGATCATCCAGCACTGCTAATTAATTTCAGTGACAAGCCCCACCAACAACTTATGCAGGACTTGTATTGCCAAATTGTGCTCTCTGTAACTCTGACTTTCTTTTGACAAGGTTAGAATAAGTGAGTTAGTCAATATGTATTTCATCATAAATTTCTTCCCTGATTTATTGTGTCGGCCTGTTTTGGGCCCAGTCTACAACTTTGCTCACAGACTCTCTTGCCTGTTATGGCTTAAAGGGTTAGTGCATTCAAATAAGGATATCATGCAGAGTAGAATTTGATCATATTTGTGTTTGGTTGGATTAGATTGCCCTTTGATATTCAAATTATACAAATACACTCAATCAGCAGGGAATCGGGTTTTGCTCTTTATCAGCTGATTTGCGTGTATTTTTTTTGTTTGTTTGTTCCAGAGCTGCTGGCACTGCGGACAGAGGAAGAGTGGGAGAAAGTGCGACAGAGGATCAGTGAGCTGCCTCAGGATGATGCTCTTACTGAGGAGTTCAGTAAGGTAGAGCTCCTATTTGTGCTTCCTGATCCCAAAATGTCACTGTTTATCCAGTAGGTTAGATTTGGTAATCATGTCTTAAGCACAGAGTTATGGCATCTTCCTCTGAATTGGATGCTGAAACATTTATGGGCTATTTGAAGCTATTTGACCGTGTGTGTGTTGTGTGTTTCAGGATCAGCCTGCCATCACTCCTCATTGTTTTAAGGAAGGGATGAAACTGGAGGCTGTTGACCCTGCTGCTCCCATTTCTATCAGACCTGCCACTGTCACCAAGGTAACAGGCTTCCCCATCGAATCTCTGTCTCTCCAGCTCTGCAGTTGTCTGAATGGTTTTGCTGTAGTTGCTGACTATTTTCCTTAGTTTTGCCCAGTTTCTGATTACCAAATTGTCTTTACCTTTCTCATTAGTCAGTTCAATAGCTAAGAAATAGGCTTGGAAAAATGTGAACATAGCTGAAACTCTACCCTCTAGATTTTTGCAGTTGAACCGCACAGCCCAGCACATCTCCCAGACTTTTACCAGCAGCTGACACCTGTCTGGAAGGCTTGACACTGCCTCTAGTGTGACTTGGAGAAAGGAAACAGATGGTGAACAGAGGGTTTCCCAGACCACTTCAGAGCTGTTGAACTAATTGAGCATGACTGGAGGTGACTCAAAACTGCCTCTTCTCCACTTCAGGTGTTCAACGAGCAGTACTTCCTGGTCAAGATGGACGATCTTTGTGGTATTGATGAGCCAGAGAGTGCGGGCCGGTCCTTCCTGTGCCACAGGGACAGTCCAGGGATCTTCCCCACTCAGTGGAGCCTCAAGAACGGGGTCCCACTCAGCCCTCCACCAGGTCAGCTGTGTCTAATAATAATTATGATAAGAAGAAGAATGATAAACCTTTCATAGAGCTTTTCATTGTAAGACTAGATTAGTTGATTAATAGAAAATTATTATAATTTTGATAACGGAGTTTTCGATGTAGCCATTTATCAAGTAAAAATGCCAAACAACTGCGTGTTACAGCTCACAGATACTACGGTTTGCTTGCTTTTTCACATTTGTTAATCATTACAAAATCAAATTTTGGGGGTTACTAGTCCTAACAAATAGTAGCAATACAATAAAACAAAAGGAAAAGATAGATAAAAAAGGAGATGAATAGATAAAAACAGCAAACAAGAGATGAAACAACCGATAAAGCGTAGGACAGGGTAAGTTAACGTCATAGAAAGGCTAGCCCAACAAAAGTGAATTTTTATATGAGACTTAGAAGAAGAAACTGACTTGGTAGTCCTGATCCCCTCATACTGAGGCTGTCAGGAAATGCTGTGACATTGATGAAATCACTCATACCTTCTCCGTATTTTATTTCTTTCATCTGCCCTTATCTCCCATTCTATTTACCACTGCCTATTGTATTTATTCTGTACAGGATACCAGGGTCCGGACTTTGACTGGGCCGACTACCTGAAACAGTGTGAGGCCGAGGCGGCGCCCCAGCATTGCTTCCCCACTGTAGGTTACCCACTGTTGCCCTTGAAACTGTTAACACCCTGTAATACAACACACATGTGTGGATTACTGTTGGAGCTTTTGGTAGTGACTTTGTAACTTTGTCACTTTAGTAGAGAAAAATCTTGCTCTGCGATGAGAAGTGTTTTTACTGTTGCCTGTTACACCTGTCTGCCATAAACAATGGCATGCAGTTTGTTTGACTGTCAGCATAACAGAGTGCCACACGTCTCACCGGTGATGACAGGGTGTCTCTGCAATGTGCTGGCTTAGAAAAAGGTGGTTCACCTATTGCCGTTTGTTTCCTTTTACCAGAGAACAGTGCAAAAAAACAAAAAAAACAAAACAAAACAAACAAAAAAAATCACACAGCACAAAGATCCTAAGCTGTGAAAGTTTCTTGAATGAAGTTTTTCTGTCCTTGAAAGAGTCATTTCTGTTTTCCATCCAGGAGCAGTCAGACCACAGCTTCAAAGAGGCCATGAAACTGGAGGCTGTCAACCCGCTGTCACCTGAGAACATTCACGTGGCAACAGTCACCAAGGTCAAAGGGCAATACATTTGGCTCAGCCTGGAAGGTGAGAAGGGAGGTGGCAGGATGTGTCTGTGCTGTACATATTTAAAAAAAAAAAAAAAAAAAAAAAAAGATAATACATGGAGCACCAACACTTTTAAAAAGCTGTAAATTAGATTAAAATTAACCAGTAGTTCCATTGCATTAAAACCCAACTAATCATTAGTCTGAAAACAGGAATAATACAGATAACATAACATTACATGACATATAGAAATAAAAGCATTGCCACATGAAAAAAAACAAATATTAAAACAGTGCAGCAAATAACATGTCAGATGCCGTGTTAATAACTTAGCATATAAGGTTATATGGTTATGCAAATTGCAATATGTGTGAAAATATCAAACACTTTTAAAATGTTTGTATATTTGTTCAAATCATGAGATATTAATGGAGACTGAAAAGCATTTATTAGATTACACAGTTAGAAATTAGTGGACGTCTTTAAAACGGGGTGTGACAGACACAGATCACGGTGATAATGTGGTGCCTGACATATACTTCTGCATCGTGTGACATTTGGTTTTACCTTCTTACGAGACTGTGATCTCCACGCGCTGCTTAAGCAACACTCTGCATTATAAAATGTCAGAGCAGGTGTTGTATAACCGTATATATGGACTATGGGCATAAATCATGGTATGGCAGAAAATTTCTGTTTCAATGAATGAAGAACCAAGTAAATAAGTTGTCTTGTGAAATTATCAGTTTAGATGCATAAGGATATTTCAGATTGAAATTGTAGCTACAATAAAAGATTTGTAATTTTTGGTGTAGAGGAGTGAACTACAATGAAACATCAGTATTAGCCTTGACTTTTATCTCCTTTAATCATTAAAAGCAACCAGCCTGTATTTGAGACCTGCCTATATTTCCATTTGCACAGAATTGTTGCTTGGAAAAAAAATACAAAGTCTAGCTTTTTCTTGTTTCCCTCTGTATTTCACTCTATTACACACATCAGACCCACACTCTGGAAGTGTGTAAGTGCGCTGCCGAGTGTGACGTCGCCCGCCTGCTGTCTGCAGCACAGAGCCCAACCCTTCATACCTGTTGGAATAATGACATCATCTGAGCTTGGCAGGGTTTGGCTTGAGAGTTATGAGCTCTAAATCATCCTGTTACCTCAGCTGGTGATGACTCTGTCCCAGGGAAGTGAGCAGGATGTGATGGGGAAAACCCGCAGCTGCAGCGGTGGTTAAACAGCCTGACGCACCACAACGGTTTTGAGATTTTATGTGTTTATTTGTAGCCCAGCCTCTATTAGAGACTGGCGTTTATTGGCATCAAAGCGTGAAGTCATACCCAGTCAATAAAAGGGACTTGGTGTTTAATTGGGAGTCGGCTTGTAACTAAAGTTTTACTGTATCTTACCTCTACTTGCTCAACTTGAATTTGGCATCTTTGTTGTCGTATAGAGTGCAGTTTGTCATATATATTATTATAGTTATTATTTCAGATGTATGTTTGTCTGTATGGGATCAGATTTTAACTGTTGTTGCATCGAATGTGAAGTGGATATGATTGTCGGATCTCTGTGTGTGTCTGTCTGTCTCTAGGACTGAAGCAGCCCATGCCAGAGCTGATTGTTCATGTGGACTCCCTGGACATTTTCCCTGTCAGCTGGTGTGAGACAAATGGATATCCTCTGGTCTACCCGATCAAGCCCTCGGGTATACGATACACAGCCTCTCCCCACACTGAATCACTGTAGAATGGAGTAATTAAATTCAACTCAGACACACGTCACATGATGATCTTGACGATACTGCGTGCTACCGTTACTAGTGCTGTTTTATGGCTCTAATCTCCAAGCTGCCAGGATGTTGATTACACTTACTGTGTTATGTTGCTTTAAAGGAGCAGTTCAAACAGAATACCAAAAAACATATTTTCCCACTTAAACCTCGTGCAGTCTTCTCATCCAGTTCGTGTCTGTGAGGTTTCCAGTCTGCTGTCTTCCCTGTTTACCAGCACCTCAGTACAGTGGGGCTGGATGGGTATTGTAAATTTTTGATGGTTTGATCCTCACAAAGGAATACCCAGGACTGGGCATTAAGGACAAAATTTAATAACATTTAATTTGATAATAAAAAAGATTTCTTTGACTGAATTCCTCGGTATCAGTATTGTGACAGTATCAAAGGGGTGGCTATTGCTGCTTTCATAAGATATTTATACACAAGAGATTTGATAAACAGTCATTAGTAACATGATATGCTGACCAAGCAGGTGGAGACAGGTAAGAGAACAGCAAGAACAGGATAAGAAGTTAAGAAAATTACATCCATATCATATCATGATGAATCCGAAATTACAGATGATATTTGATTGTGTATTATAATATCCGGCCCCACAAATACTCATCCAGCCCCATTGTATTGACGTGAAGGGATACATGGAAGATCACAGCAGAGTGGAAACCTCATCAGATCAATAGGGCTGGGACCACTTATTGATAACAGATGGATAAGTGAATCGATAAGCAAAACATATAGTTTTGTTCATATTATTTTGTATTAATAAATGTCATTTGGAACTAAAATTAATGCAAAAGGAAACTAAACAGAAGCAAACCGTTGTAGTGGATAGGTTGTCCATTAATGTTGCGGACAGAAAGCCATTTAATATTTCAGTTTTCAAAACTGAAATTGAACACAGTTGGTTTAACAACTTAACACTGTAAATGTAACGCAAATATTGATAATTGGTGATAATCTAATCCCAATATGTCAATTTTTCAAAATGGCATATTATCCCAGAGCTGCATATTACACAAACTGCTTAAATGGACAGGTTGCTCTAGTGGGAAAACGTCTTGATCTGTATTTTAGGTGAACTGCGTCTCTAATCTTTACTTCTCTTTTAGTTGAGAAGCAGAGGAAGATCGCTGTGGTGCAGCCTGAGAAACAGTGAGTATGAGTGTGGAGGAGGGGGCGGGGGCGGTTTCATTGGTTCAGTGGTTTGTCTGCATAAAATCCTATGACCTTCACCCCCTGAATAATCATCACTGGTCCCAACAG
>OMLB01056731.1:7305-23358 GCA_900302555.1 Myripristis jacobus
TTAAAATGTTTTAAAATTCAAAATGTTTAACTTTGAATGAATTTTTAAAATTCATTAAAAGTAGCTCAGCAGATGACGGTGTTTCATGGTTTACACTGAGTTCAGTGATTTAATACAAATCAGCATATTGATGCCAGTAATTTTTTTTTTCATGCAACCTGTGTGTTTTAGCCTTTCCAGGGCTCTGCAGGTTGTCAAAACTGTATTTTTTTTTATGTATAAAAGCAATTAGGTCCATAAGTATTTGGACAGTGACACAATAATTATAATTTTGTCCTTGTACACCACCACAGTGGATTTGAAATGGAGAAATCAAGATGAGATTTAAGTGCAGACTTTCAGCTTTAATTTAGGGGGTTGAATAAAAATCTGGCATTAACCTTTTAGGAATTACAGACAGTTTTATACCTTTTCATGCCAATTTCAGGGGTTCAAAATAACTGGATAAACTATATATAACATACATAACTATAATTATAAGGATTATATTTAATATCTGGAGGAAAATCCTGAAGTCTGGAACACATGGACAACATCACCAAATTCTGAGTTTCCTCCCCTGAGACACTCGACCAAGCCTTTACTGCAGCTCCTTCAGCTGCTGCTGGTTTGTGGGTCTTTTGGCCTTCAGTTTGGTCTTCAGCAGGTGAAAAGCAGCTCAGCTGGGTTGAGATCTGGGGACTGACTTGGCCATTAAAGAATATTCCACTTCTTTGCTTTCAGTAACTCTTGGGTTGCTTTCACAGTATGCATTGGGTCATTGTCCATCTGCACTGTGAGGCACCGTCCTGTCTTGTGACATTTTTTTCCCCGTCCTGTTTTGTGGCATTTGGATGAATCTGAGCAGATGCCTCCACCATGCTGGACAGATGATGTGCTCTGCTTTGGGTCATGAGCTGTTCCTTTCCTTCTCCACACTTTTCTCTCCCCATCATTCTGGTACAAGTTCATCTTCATTTCATCTGTCCAGAGAACCTTGTTCCAGAATCAGGCAGGTTTTTTAGATGGTTTTTGCAAAGTCTAATCTGCCCTTCCTGTTCTTGAGTGACACCAGTGGTTTGCACCTTGCTGTTTACCCTCTGTATTTATTTTCTCACAAACGTCTCTTGACCATAGACTTGGACAATGATACGTCTACCTCCTTCACAGTTTTTTGGACATCCCTTGATGTTGTGAATGGGTTTTTCTTCACCAGGGAAAGAATTCGGAAATCCTCGGTCACTTTAGATGTCTTCTGTGGTCTTCCAGGTCTTTTGGTGTTGCTGATCTTACCAGTGCATTCCTTCTTTTGCTAATGATGGCCTCCCTCACCTGCACCTGCACCTCTTTGAATCTCATGTTGAGCGTTCTGATAAACAGCTACCAAATGCAAATGCAAACACTTGAAATGAACTCCAGACATTTTATTTTCTTAATTTGTCATGGAATAATGAGAGAAAGGGCCACATGTGGCCATGAAACTGCTTTTTAGTCCAATGACTTTTGAGCCTCTGAAAATGGTGTAACAATGTATAAAACTGACTGTAATTCCTAAAGGGTTAGTGCCATATTTTGGTTCAGCCCGTTAAATTAAAGCAGAAAGTCTGCACTTCAATCATGTCTTGATCACTCCATTTCCAATCCACTGTGGTGGAGTACAAGGACAAAGTTATAATTATTATGTCACTGTCCAAATACTTATGGACCTATCTGTATGTACTTGATCTACCTAGAAGTGATAAGGCAGGTTGCGGTTTGGTCTGTTTGAAACTGAGGGCGACTGTGGCAAGGAAAGACTCTCTCTGAGAGGAAGAAGCCTCTGAGCGGGAGAGAGGGCCAGAGCCACTGAGCACACAGCCTCTGGGTTTAGTGTTTTGTTTTTTTCACCTAGTCTGTAATTTCTGGAACACATCAGAGCTGTGAGTCCCCACCCACCTGCACATCAAAACATTCAAATTCAAATTCAACTTCATGTTCAAGTTCATTTTCTCTACAGCATAGAACCCGACTCTGGGATAAATAATCTGAGCCTGAGCCACCGTGATTGGGTTGAGCCTGACAGGGTTCGAGAATTACAAACTCTTGTGCTCATTTACATTTTCCTACATAATGACTTTCAAGGAGTTTCAACTGTTACTGTGTATTTTGAGCACAAAATGGAAAAAAAAGAAAGAGACAGAAGGAATTGGAGCCTGACACAACGTTAGGCTCACTCAGTTAATTTTTACACATCAGATTATTTGTCTCAAACTGGCACCACATTTTCATAATGTGAAACTATTCACCCACTATAGACGACTTCTGAAATGCAATATATCAGGTTCGGGGTCTGAGGGCTTTCAGACAGATCTACATCGTCATCATCATCATCGTCATCATAAGGTTTATTTGCACAGCACTTTATAAAAGCCAGCTGTGCTTCACAGCAAAGTGGAATGGAAATAAAATAATTGCAGTTGGGATATTGTATGATTTATTTACTTATTTGTTTATTTAGTTAAAGAGCACTTCAAATTTTGATTTGGTAGAAGAAATGACCATAATAATTTACAGATGTGAAATTCATCAAAAGTAATTGATGGAGTCTCTAATGAGCAAGAATGTCCCATTTTGTTAAATGCCTGTTGCGTGGCCTCCTCTTTCGAGGAATCAAGGATTTATAACTGAGAAATGAGAGAGGCCTCTGGTCTGCATCCCAACAAATGAGTGAGGTGAGAGAAACACATGAACACATCACCATGCATGTCCGCGTGACCCTGGCTTGGTTGGTCAGCTATTAGATCCAGAGCAGCACATGTCAGAATCCATTTGGTAGATGCCATGAAATGTATGTTTCTTGAAGGTTGCTGTCAGTTTTGGTGAACCCATGACCTTTCATGTAGCACCACCAGCATGCCAAATTGTTAATACTCAGCACTAATATGCCATAAATTTTGTTTTGTTTGTTTGTTTGTTTTTCACATTGACATGAAATTTTGTGATTTCATGTTGACTAGATGATGAAACTTAGCAATTTTGGGGACCCTTTAACTCCACCAGTAGGGCCTGCGGGGCATCTGCATTAAATAATGTGCTTGTTTGAACATGGATGAGAATGAAATGCCATGCATGTCTTTGTTTACTGGATTACACAACTGGACAGTGTCTGGAATGTCTCTTCAAAGTCCAGATGCTGAGGAGAAGATTGTGATTCTGGGCTCAAATCACCAGGATTTCCTTCAGACTAAATCCCAAAGAGGAAGAAAAATGAGTTTTCTGGGGTTTTTTTCTCATAAATTTGTGAGTTTTTTTTCTCCAAAATGTACAATTTTAATCTTGGAAATTTTTCTTCATCCTTTGTACACCAATCAATAATCAACTTGTGACAGGCTCCATCTTTGATAATCCTTACCCCATCTTCACTGGATAGCTAAAATAAAAACACTGAATAAATTTCACTTGACGTGTTGTTTGTTCATACCGTTGACCAGAAATATATTTTATGTAATTCAGACAGTGACTTGGGCCGATTCAGAAGAAAACAATCTTGTGATTCAGGAATTCCTTGTTACCACATCCCATTGCAAAGTAGAATTTGATGCAGTTGATAGTTCCTTTGCCAAAAAAAACAAACAAAAGAAACCTAAACACAATATTTTTTTTCTCATAAATTTACACCTTTAATCTCAGAAAATCTTTTTTTCTCTGAGTATTACCCTGCCCTCCCCTGGCTCCATATTTCTGTACCCTACACTGGCCCAAATCCACCATAATAATATATTTTTTGCTGATACTTTTTTTTTTTTTTTTTACTTGACCTTAAAACATTTTTGTAGTACACAGTTCTGTTTCTGAATAAATGTTATATGAGACTAAACCATAAATTAAACTAACCTCATTCTTTTAGTCTTAAAAAAATGATCCTCCTACATTAAAAAAAATTGTGCCAAATAATCAGCTGGCAACTGACATTGAAGAATTTTAATCACAGGAATCATCTGAAATGTATCCTAGAAGCTTATCAATATAGTGTGTGTGTGTGTGTGTGTGTGTCCTGTGTAGCCCACTTCTAACCTTTATTTGATAAGGGCATGTTTTACCAGTTCTCATCGTCTTTTTTAACAATAATGATAGATCCAACCTGTGAGAGGCTGTCTCTATTTGGTATTTGTATTTCTATATTTTACTGCTACTCCTGCTTCACACACCTTTTTGTCTAGATGCCATTCCGCAATAACCGTGCTCCTGAGCTGGAAACCACCTATCCAAAGTGAACTTGCACTGCCATTTGGGGTCTATAAAATCCATCAAATGAATGACAAAGCTAAAAATATTTGATTATGGAACCTTTATTTGGCTGTAAAATGCTCTTCAATGTAAGAAGCACGAGTCAAATATATTTCTTGTCGCGCAGTGGTAATACCAAATTGTTTATGTGGCATGACAAATAAAAATCAACAACGCACTGTTTTCAATACTTTATTAGAATAACTTCTGGTCATTTATAAGCCTGTATGCCTGTCATCACAGAGTAAGATCAGTTATAATCTTTTTCTTTAATAATCTAAATGACTTAGAATTGATTTACAGTTTTGCTACTATAAGACACTTCATAAACAGTACATAAGTCCTTTTTATTTAGGAGAGAGACGATCTGTTTTCCAGAATTTCTAGAGCAATATGTCACTCTTTGGCCACAAGATGGCATAAAAGGGGCTCCACCACACAGCCAGCAGATCATTGAGCACCACTCTTATTCTACAGACTTCCAGGCATTCATTGTACCTCTCAAGGAAGGCAATAGACTGTATAGTTATCACCTGAATAGGATTCACTCCATCCCACAAACTATACAACCTACTACCTCACCTTGCTAGGCTCCGATCATCTGAGCATACTGAATAAACAGAGTGATCTTCACTTCACTCACTCTTCACTCATAATGCAACTTCAGACCATTTTGTTTTCGCATTGTGCTCCTCCAGAGCGAGTGATGGATTATTTCTGGAAGAGTCACTCCGTGCCACATTTCCTTTATCCATGAGGCCATGTGAGCAGAGTTTAGTCTCGGGCATCACAGGAGATCAGTCTGTCTCCTTAGGAAAGACAGTAGATTGTATAGTTATCTCAGAGGGAGGACACAAACCCCACAACTATTCAATCTACTACCTCAGCCTTAAGGACAGGTGTTACTGTTGCAAGAAGCTGCAGAGGAAATGTGCATGCCGAACTGTGAGACAAAAACAAAGAGATAGTGTTATTGTACACGAGTCATCTAGATTTTTGCAGGTAATTGGCATTTGTTTGCATTTGCTTGGGCATCAGATGAGCAGGTTTTACCCCATCAGGACAATTCAGAAAAGACTGTCCTGTGACTGTCTAAACTTTACAACACAAATAGTTCCTTAACCACACCCACTGGTCAGTTAAATAGACTAAAACACACAAGTAAAATAGGTGTAAATATTATTGTAGACTCATGTCTGATTTTCTCTTATCATTAAATACACTCACATGGATGGGCACATACCACACACCCTTACAGACTTTTGTGCGGTGAAATTTGAATGACACCCCCTGCTGTGGGCTGAGGTAGTCTGGCAACAGTTTTATCAAGAAGTACCTTCATGGAGCAATTTACTTTCTAGACAAGCCAGGGTGTATGTTGTAAAACCAGGGCTTGGTTCACCAAACTTCCACTATGAATGGATTCCTTGACTTCAAGCATGTTTATGTACATGGTGAATCCAAGCCCCTGTATTTGTTAATTAAATGTAATAGATGAGTATATGGGAATGACAGGTGTGCCCAGTACCATGATAATCCAGTCAAACATTGGCATACCTTGGAAATGTGCAAAAATACATAAATAAATGACCTGTGCATTAAAGAAAAAAAAAGTTCTTTTGTTGCTGTAGAACGTGCTAATTTGTGCAGGCCTTAAAGGTAACTCGATTGTATTGAGAGAAATTGGCATGTAATAAAGGAAAGCTGCACCAGGAACTAGTGCCTGTTTTGCACAGAAACTTGGGTTGAGCTTTTCTAGCTCCACTCCCCAACAGGCTGAAATAAAAAGCTCAATTTGTGCATGTCTTCCCCTGGTTATGTCCCTTTAGTCTGTACAGCCAGCAAGCAATACAAAGTGAAGGGAGCAAAAAACAAAATGGAACTAAAACAAAATGGCAGTAGCTCAGCCATTTTAAGGAGCTGCTTGGCACCCATGCCCAACATCAGTGGTGCAACATGTTAACTTCTGCCTCCTCTTTCTTATCCCTATTCATATCCTATAGTAGACTGGATTTGTTATATCCTGCACAGTGCCAAAATATTGATTATGTCTGCACCACTGCCTGTGTTCACAGAGAAACAAAGGGAGTCGTGAGATTTACCCACTGATTTTGGTCATTAATACTTCAACGATCTCTAGGAGTTGATTCCTGCTAATTCATTCAGTTATTCACAAATTAACAGTGAGGTCTGAAAAAATCCTAGTCATGATTTTTGGAAAGTGCAAGGTTACCTACTTCTCTGACTTCAAAAAATGTGGGGGTTTTTTTTGTGTTTTTTTTTTTTGCTCAGTGTGAAAGCCACTTCAAGTCCTTTTGAAAAAGGACTCTGTTCACTGTGCCAACTCCAGTCTGGGATACAAGCTGGGCAGAGCTGTCTGGGCCCTGACAGAGCCATACTTTGGCTGCGCTGACGGAGCCCAGACACTGTTATGGTAGAAGACGGTCAAACCATGCAAAGGCTGGGACACTTTGCATAAATTAGCATGTGAACCATGGTCGCTGAAAAGCGGCTGGGCAGTTCATTAACAATCTGAATTCCTCTTTGGCCTAATTAATGCCGACAGTGATTGAAATGTTTTGGCAGGCCATGAGACTGTGGGAGTGCCAGGGCTTGCTCACTGGGGCAGAATGAAAAGGCACAAGGGCAGCAGAGAGTGGGAGGCCTTAATTGAGATGTTGAATTAATTAGATGGTAAATGGTATCACACTCCTCTGACTGGCTGGCGAATACAGAGGGGATGGACTGAGGGCAGAAACAGATTCAACCTCTTAGACAAGAAAAGTTGTGAGGACTATAAACAATATTTGTTGTGCTATGTCATTACTGTACGATTCTCTGTGAATAAAAACTATACATTCCGTAAAATAAAAACCTTCTTAAGCGTACAGTCCAACTGAATGGACAGAGGCAGTGCTCACAAAGATAACGTTTTTCAATGAATCTCAGCCAGCCAGACACTGTTTAAAGTGCAAACTAAACTGGTACTGCATCCAGCTCTCCAGTTTGTTTTTTTCCCAGCTGTGGTGAGGTTTTTGTCACAGTAAGACAAAATATGTGTAACATTTGAAAGTTAGTCGTTGGGTGAAAAAATACGGCATGCTCTTTTTTTCTTGACATGATCATCTATAAAAATGTGTTAAATGAGTCGGTCAGATATGGATCCACTCACTGCACAGCACACCACAGCACCAGCACATTCAGTTGCCTGGAATTAACAAAGGACATTTACTGAAGTCCTGCACTTGAGTGCTATTTTTAAAGTCCTAGAGCTTTACAGAATTTTTTTGTCAGGTGACTCGACCACATTTCAGAGGGAAGTATTGTACTTTTTACTCCACTAACTTTATCTGATGTTACATTGCCGAAAGAAGTTCCACATGCAAAACATATGATTAGCTCATAAAATATGATGCACTGTTACTTTAAGTTACCCAGCAGAATATAGAGTAGTTAGAGCTATGACATTACAATACATATTGCAGGTTAATGCATCAAAATAACTACTTTGACTTTTGCAACTTAATTCCTTTTTACCACTAATACTTCAAACCTTCAGGTCATTTTTCCTTCTGAAGAATTATCGCTACTGCACACAAACCTGCACATTGCTAACCTGTGATCCAGTTTTAAAAGGAATTGCTCACAAATGCTTCGTTAAACTAATATCAGCCAACATCCATTTATCTACTTTGTTTGATTTGAAGACAGCTTAACCACTAGCATGTCTTTAGAAAGGCGTTTTAAGATTTATGAGCGGAAAACATCTCTGAACCACAGGCCAGTTGGGCATGCAAATAGTTCCATTTTTTCATTTTGTCTTACCTTTTTACATTACAAAATGCTCCTTGATGCTTTCCAAATGTCATATTTGTGATTGTGCCTGTGGGGTTTTTTTTGTTTGTTTGTTTGTTTTTGCACTGAACATTTTTTTTTTTTTTTACATGCAGTTACATTGTGCTAGAAGTATATGCCAAAACAAACTTAGTCCCTATGCTGCTGAATGAAACCAAGCAAGAATTTTTTCAGTATTTTACCCCCGGAAGTGACAGTTTGATTTTCACAGTGTATTCTCAGGCTGCCGATTATTGTAGAAAATAAAATGGCTGCTCTGTTGCAGAGTATAACAGAGGAATACTGTTTAGGAATCCATGACATTCATCTGATCTCTCACTCAGAACAACATGGAACTCAACATGTCGATGACCTGGTCATTCACTGTTGCTTCAAGATTGAAGATGCCCACAGCAGTTCTCCTCCTCTTACAATTGTAAACACTCATCTTATTACAGAAATCCATGTGGTCGAATGCCCAGATACCAAACAATTTAGTATTTCTAGACGAAGGCACAAAAAATACCCATCGCAAGTTGGCGTTGGTCCATGTGGCTCGGCGGAACACGAGGGACGACTGTGAGGGAAAAGACTGAGGTTGGATCTCTTATGCAGCTCTCTTCAATATTTGGTGCCAAGAAATGGGCATTGTCTGCGTGCCAAGCTGAATCTCAATGAGGCAAAAAGGGGGTGATGTCGGGGATGCGGTGTGGCAGTGCCCACCACTGACGGGGGTGGGGTGGGGGGGTGGAGAGTATTGGCAGCCAAGCAATAAGAGGATGCCATGTCAGAAAAGGGTGTATGTGACAAGACAATAAGGTATGGTGGCAGAGCTTGCAGCCACATGCTCGGTGTGCGAGCCACACCGCTGAGCCAGGTGCTCGAGCATCCACAGAAAGATCCTTTATTCCACTAGCAGACTTCACCCATATGTTCAGCAAGCACGTGTGTTCTATAGGGGCCTGAGGTTTTACGCGCTCCCCGGTCAAAATCTCATCATCTGTGATACATCCTGTTTATTAAAGTGAGATCAGCTAGGAGTTAACATTCATCTGGCAGTGACACACAGTCTACCATATACCTACACTCTGTATCACTCACTATAGCCGTCAGGGAGGCTTTGGTTCAAGCCTGATTTACAAAATTATAGTGATTTCCATGGAGCATCACAGTGAGCCAACCACCATGTTTTATACACAAAGCCTGCCATTTAAATGTGGAAGAGTAACTCTAGTCAGTCTGCTTATAGGATTGTACATTGATTGACACTGGTGCAAAAGTCAAGAACTCTGGATTATGATGTTTGAGGTTGATCAGCATTGTTTTGTTTTTTTTCACTTACAGAAGCATTAAATTAAAGACTGCTGTTTTAGTGTCTTTATCAACTTGACAGTATTTTCCACATGGAAAAAAGCCTAAAAGACTCTGGAAGTCATGTTTGCCAATTAAAAATCCATGAGCTTTTCTCAATTCTTCAGTGTTTGATTGTTCTTTGAGATACCGGGCATTGCAGGACACTGACAATTTGAGACATTTAACTTTGCACAAACCTCAAAAAAGCAATTTTTGCGCCGACCACAAAACCATGAGCATTCCTTCTGGTTCAAGTTTCCCTCTTTTCCTTCGTCACGCTGCTGCTCGGCGCTTTGTGTCCTGTTTGTGCATCACGTCTTTTCAAGGCTAAATTTACTTCTTCAGTGTCAGATGAGCAATTAAACAGCCTTGTACACTGAATTTTTGGGGGATGCAGAGGAATGTTAATTAAAACACATTTCTAATTTAAGAGAATACTATTGTAATTCGAATCTTATCTTTCTTTTCTTTTGAACCAACAATAATTATTCATTCTACTAATAATCTTGACATGAGAAAGGGAAGAAACAACGCCCATTTTTTGGGAGCTATGCCTTGTTTTTCGGGGCCTCAGGTCAAATGAGAGAGGCTGTTCATTATGTTAAAAGACTTGATCAGAGGAGATTACCACGTCTTCATAAATAGCATATCCAAATAGGACGCTTGTTTGTTGTGGACTTTGCTTGCATCCATTCTGTTGACTCAAGAGGTGTCAGTGTGACCATGGCACACAGTGATAGTGTACGTGCTGCATTGCTGTCCTTTCTGCTGCTTAGTGAACACACAGAACAAAGACTGCTCAAAATATATGGACCATCAACACAAAGGAGCCCTGCACTAAAGATGGAGGGGCTGTGCCACTTTTTATTTCTGACTAGTACTGTGCAAGTTGACATGTAATCACTTTGAGAAAAGAATACTACGTTGATATTCAGATTATTCCTTGTAATTGTCTAAACTTTTCAAATTTTTGCAAAAATTCAGATTCTTCAAGAATGATACTATGCATGTATGTTGATGATACACTCATTTTCTGTGGCTATCGTGATCCAATTTATTTATTTGTTTGTTTTTAATTTGTGTATTTGATGGGATAGAGCACATTAATGAACACCAGGATAAAATACAATATGTAAAAAAGCTGGAGTTAGCAAGAACGCTCATTTAAATCTATAGTTCCTAGTCAGGTAACAAGGAAGCAGAGCTGGTGTTGAGTGCTTCTGCAGTTCTTCATACATTTTGCATAATAATATCTTCTAGCATTGATACTAACATGTAACTGTGAGTGATTACGTCTTCTTGTGAGTTTGTAATAGAACTTTCAGAATAAGAGTGGCTCTAAGCTTTTACAATATCTTTATGTCATGTGAAATGTACTTTACTGTGAATTTGTTTGTTGCGTGAAACTTTGAGAGAGCAATGAAGCTTATATATTTTACACTGCAGGCTGTGGAAACTTTCCTCTCTCAGGGCCGAACTATTACATCCATGTTCCACTGTACTGTAGTGACAAATGTGAC
Source organism: Myripristis jacobus (assembly GCA_900302555.1). Lineage (NCBI taxonomy): Eukaryota > Metazoa > Chordata > Actinopteri > Holocentriformes > Holocentridae > Myripristis > Myripristis jacobus. The sequence goes on from OMLB01056731.1 coordinate 18,258, forward strand.
ATTCTCAAGAGAACTGAGTCAAATTATTCTTTGCAAATACTTTTTATGATTTTTCTTAGTGAACATAGGTGCCAGATGGAAATATAGTGGGTGCCAGAATGTTTAAACAGTTACAGGAGACTATTTTAGCACACTAAGTTAACTTAGTATATTCTCTGTAACTGACAACTTGAGCAATTTGGCTCCATTACGGGAACCCTGCCAGTCTCATCTTCCATGCAGGTAAGAACAACAATCCTGAGAAAGCAAGCGAATCTATTCAGAAGTATAATTTTCAAGTTGGATTTATGAGGAGTTATGCATTTTCACAGAGTATACATCTCGGTTCTCAAAGCTAGACCTGTATTTGTCTAAAATGGCCTAGTCAACGAGGCACTGAAAAGCTGCTCAGTCGGCTTCGGTGGTGCTAACAAACAGGAAGAGCTGCAGTGATCTGGAGCTGAAAAGCTGTGAACAGTATATGTCCTGATAAAGGCACCAACAAAAAAGAGACTGTTCCTGGAAACCACAACGTCACTGAGAGCCTGTGACCGCGAGGAGGACAGACACGCAAATAGCAGGAGATATCTGTGGCTTTCCAAAAAAACATGTCATCAAGCAGCATAGCAAGTTCATCTGAGGAGAACTGGGGGAGGAGGAAACAAGTCCATTCTCTCGCTGTGTGTCTCTCTCTCTGCCCAGCCTCCCTGCACCCTCCCCCTTTTTTTCCCCCAGTTTACCCTTTCTGTACATTATGCCATACTCTGTCTTTATCACACACTCAAGTGCTGACTCGCATGTGTGCAAACAAAACCAGACACAAATGCACCCGGGCTATAACATGCCAATATGTTTACGCAATCATTTTTTACAGTAAACATGGTTCATGGAACCGTCTGAGCCTTCTCAAGTACAAAGAAAAAAACAAGTTGTTGCTTTTAAAATCATAGGACTCATTTTTTGTCTTCCTTTCGACGCTTGTGCCCTCAGACATTAGAAAAGCCTCAGCAAACGCAAAGATCAGAAATTGAGATTCAGCTATCTGACAATACAAGCCTCTTCATGTATAGAACAATGCTTGCATCAGAGAGATCTGGTTCATACTGGTTTTTGAACAGGTCTATCAAACAACAGCAGTGCATTCAAACCACTTCAAGAATCATTCTGGTTTGCGTGCAGAACACAGCAACCACATATTTTTGGGCACTATTAATCTTCCTACTCAGGGATACTTTTTCATTTTGTGGCAAAATCCATGGCACACATTGCCAGCTGGGGGATTTTTTTTTCTTTTCTTTTTTTTTTTTTAGTAGCTGGTTGCAGATTTTCTCCACCTATGACTAATAATGCATAATCCTGCAACACTTAGTGTAAAGGCTAAAATGCCTTTTATCTCAAAATATTTCCTGTTTAAAACATAGAGAGGCAGTAATCGCTTTTGAGGGGGTCACATTAGTTTACTCATACTACAGCCACTGTAGGTGTAATGTCTTTAGACTGTCGTGAAGTAGGTGTTACTTAAATCTTGCTTCTTTTTTTTTTAACCACAATTCTGTACTTTTAGAGGCAGCAACATCTCTGATGCAATTTCTCCTAACTTGGGGCATGTGTTTCAGACTCTTTATTACATTCACAACATGCAAATGCTTTGGTTTTGAACATTATTTGATGCCCTGATTCTGAGAAACCGCAGTAGCTAACTCAAAATCCTGGTGTGTCTCGGTGGAACAGAAATGGCGTAGATTTCGGCATTGTGTTCGGTGCAAGCAAAGCAGACACGTGTACAGTGGGAAGATGACAGTAGTAGAAGAAGTGCAAAAGTGTGATAGAAAAGGAACACAGGGACAGTGAAATCCAAAGAGGAATCGTAAGGCCCAGAAAGTGAAGCATAATCAAAAATTAGAAATACCTGGAGGTGAGTTTTTTTTGTACAGGACAGGCTAGTGTTGACCCGCAGAGAATAGGCAATGGTGGCGGTGGAGGAAAAAAAAGGCGGGTTAGAAAGGAGACAAGAATGCATTTCCACATCCCTCTCTTTCGCCTGCAAGACGAGGGAAAGGCTGAGTGGTGTACCAGCGAGCCACCCCACTCGAACAGGGGCTGGGGCTTGAGAGCAGTTTTCTGGGCCATGCCCTCCTCTCTCCCTGCCCACTTTTGCCCTGCTGCCAAGAGGGAGAGACAGGGAGAGCAGAGAAAGAGGCAGAAAAGAGAAATCATGAGGTCACAAAAGCTTGCTTAAACACACATACCGAAGATATGAATTTAGTTTTAGAGCATGCATGCGGGGAGATCGTTGCAAGCTGGGTTCTGCTGCGGAGCAAAGTCATCAAGTTCACCAAGTGCCTCGCAAAGAGGAGTGTTTCGAGTCACATGTAGATTGTGTGTCATCTAATAGACATCTTGTTTGACTGTAGGCTAAGACTCCGGGGTAAAGAGAGAAAGGTAGGAAGGGGAGAGAAATCAGCTCGGGTAAAAAGTATCAGAAGTGAGTACTTACATGCTGTCTTGTAAAAAAAAAAAAAAAAAAAAAAAAAATCCAAAAGGCTTGACAGATTTATCTGCAGTTGGCCAAACAAGTCAATGCCAGATATTCCCGATGCATTTCAGAGCAAAAAGAGTTATAGGCTTCTCTCAGAGCCGTGCAGTGAAGCCTTTTGTCAGCAGTTGGCATCCTTCCCAGGTAGTACATGCCTCACAGTTCCCATTTTCGGTAGTCATTTCAGACGTCTGTAGCTGTTCTGCACCTGCCTGTGTTTTTATTTGGATTTGTTGCAGAGACAATAGGAAAAAAATGGAAGCCAGTAAGGTTCTGGTTTAATGTGGTTGAAGTTGTGAATGAAAACCAGTGTTTACTGTCATCAGACAAAATAAGAGGTCCCAGATGTTTGCAAGAATTTATACATATTTTGGAACGATCAGCTTCGAGAAACAGTGTAAAAAGAAAGTAAGTGCGAGGAAAAGGTCAACCTCTGGAAACAAATGGCAGTGCTAAAATCCTAAGGCATTGTTCCATGTGGGCCATCGCCAAGAAATGTTAGTCACAATCCGAAGTCCCACTCCCAAACAGGCCACAGCGCTTTCATTTCAAGTGTGTCCACCCCAAGAGCCACAGTCACACACTCATCAGCACAGTATCTTTCCTCAGGCATTATCCAGGGCAGCTTCCTCTGTGACGTCACTGTCTCCTCAGATATGTGCATATATATTTATTTCTTTTAAAAATCAATCAATCATTTTCCTTTCATACAAATTCCTTCTCCTTTTATGTAGTCTTCTTTCCGGAGCAATTTTGTGGTTTGAATTTTGTAGTTTCAAACAAAATACAGATTTGCAAACGGGATTCACTGTGCTGGTGTCTGAGGCAGGTCGAAGAGTGAAAAGGAGAGGAGCTGCAAGCTCCCTTTTACAAATCTTTCTGTGTCTCGCTCTTCCTGCTCACGAATACTGAGCTTGTAAAAGTTTCAGCTGCGAGGGCTTTGGGCCAGCCTCCATTGGCACCATTTCAAAAGAGCACTGCCTGTTTCAAAAAACGGTGGGGACAAGTCTGTGAGCGAGCGCTGGCTCTTTGCACTCTCTCTTCCCTCCACCCCTCGCTCTGGGACTCCAAGCAGCAGCCACTCTCAGGACTTTGCTCTCATGTTAATGCCAGCTCATGCCAGCTCAGTCATCAGGCATCTGTTCATCTGTTAGGGATCCATGGGAGTCTGGGTTACCCTGGAGAGGCTGGTCTCTATCACTCCCTGTCACACATACAGACACACACACACACACGCACACACGCACACACACATACACACACACACAGAGAGAGAGAGAGAGAGAGAGAGAGAGAGAGAGCATAGGAAATGCAGGCTACAGCCCTATTTCCTGGATACCTTGTCCTCCATTTAAGATGTGTGTCAAGCTCTCACGAGGCTCAGTGCTGCTTGGGTTACAGTTCACACAAGGTTCTGGCTGCTTTGTTCTGATTTTTACTCGGGGTGGCTCAGGGATTCTCATCTGACCTTCCACGTTGCTTCCTTCCTCACACAACCTCATAGTTTTCTCCAAATGTGCTATTGTTCTTTTGTTCTTTTGCCACATTCTCTTGCTACTTTTTTTGTAGTTTTACCATGAATAATTTCTAAGAATAATGGATAAAGATAGAGAGCATTCATGAGGAAATAAAGAAAATGCTTATGGCATGCCAATACAGTATATCCAACCCTGGTGTGAGCTGTGCCTCTCTCCTTTCATTCCTGTGTTTGCTCAACTGTATGGCCTGTATATAGTGTACAGGTGTCATATGGGGACACAGCCCTCTGACCACTGCATAGCACCAGAATGGGCAGACAGGGAATACTTCCAAATACATCGACTTTTTTTTACCCCACAGAGGTGCCAGAAAATTAAACAATCACAGGAAAGCAATCTTTGAAAGTCAACTCTGCATACTTTTTGATAGACATCTTACCAGATTCTAACTGAATTCTCTTGACAAGTTAAACCCCCACCCATTTGGCACTTCAAGCATGTAGAAAAAACAAGAGCTAAGAATTACTGAAAATTCCCAGCCCTGAGAGGGAGACAGTTTCCTTCTCTCTGCCTTGCTAGTGCTCAAACCGTGCACTGCTATTTGTACAGCAGAAAAGCATTGACCCTTCACACAGCTATCTGTGCAACGAGGAGGGAGACAAAGTTCACATGCTGGAGCTGTAACAATGATGAATAGATGCCGGCAAAAACAGCTGCTTCCGTACAGTCAGCTCTACAGTATTTTGCGGGGTTACAAAAACAGAGCTGTCCTTGAAGGGCACAGTGAGCAGCATCTATACATGCATTTTCCAAGAAGGACTGGCAATTAGACGTAAGTGCATATGCTCTTCAAGTTGTTAGTGCACTGTGCCTCAACTGCCAAGAGATACCTAGTTGTCAGGCCCTGAAATTGGTCCATATATTATATGTAAATGATCCTGATTGGTTCTTGGTCGGATAATGTGCTTTGCAAATCACACAGCTCTCCCAGTCCTACCCAAATGGTCACCAGCTATAATTGCACTTAATGACATTTGTGCCTTGTGTGTGTTTCTGTATATGGAGTGCATTCACCTGCACCTCTGTGTGAACGTCTGCATCCGTGTGT
>OMLB01056731.1:23387-35112 GCA_900302555.1 Myripristis jacobus
AAGTCTGTTGGTGTGTGTGTGTGTGTGTGTGTGTGTGTGTGTGTGTGTGTGTGTGTGTGTGTGTGTGCGTGCGTAGATGGGAATTCAGTTGGCCTTAAACCTTTTCAGCTCTGCTGGTCCCATTGCTTGCTCATAACAAGTGCATGCTGCATAGATGAGCTGTATTCAAACCTACAGAGCTTTACTGTAACTTCTAGTGGAGATGCCAATTTTTCCAGAAATACCATGCATGTCCTATGGAATTACAGGGAAATGTGGATAAAATGATGCACAACATCTAGATCTTCTCTATTTGATGTGATGCTGCAGCCATAAAACAGAGGCATCTTGGGTTTCAATATTTCACTCAATATGAGTGTGATGTAGCATCATATAAGCTTCAAAACTAGCAGATACAGAATATGGATGTGATATTGATGAACAATATGAAAAATGTTTTTTTTTCTACTTGTGATCTTACCTAAGGGAAAACTGGAGTTCAAAAAGGTTAATGGTGCAACTATAACACAATGAATGAATGAATTAATGAACGAATTAATGAATATTTCACTCAATATAAGTGTGGTGTAGCTTCAGTTAAATGCTGCAACCAGATATACAAGATATATACAATATGCATGTGCCATTATCATACAATATAGAAAAAAAGGTTGTTTTTTTTGTTTTGTTTTTAAGGCTGTTTAGGGGGAAATTTAAGGGAACAAAAAAGTTCACCAATATCTGACACATTGTTGCCACTGGGACCCTCCACTTGCTACCAACTTGCTCAGAGAGAGTGATGTCATCATCGCCCACCGACTGTTCACATCAGTGTCCATTTCAGCCGCCCCATCTTCACTTCTTTCTCTGTTATGGGTCGATAAGGCAAATAATGCACTATGCATTGTGTAGCCATAATATGGTCTACTTTTTCTGTCCGGGAAGATTGTATTAACGAGGCCGAGAGGCAACAGAAAGGCTTGTGAGCAAAGGAGTGTTCTCAATTTGCTCTTTATTAGATTTGACACAGTGCTTTTTGGGCCTGCATGGGGAACTTTTATTTCGTTTCAACATTTGCCTCTTATCTTCTTACAAAGCTAAGTGTACCCCAATGACATATGGTCCGATGAGGAGCACATGTGTACAAATAAAGAGATAGTACAGGTTGAGGGAGATGGAAATTTGATACCTCAGCTTTCAGGACAGCAACAGAATGAATACAATAATACATTATGCGCTGTACAAAGAGGAGTTTGAGGAGCAACACGTGGATCCTTCGAGGGATTCTACTCGGTGGCACATGAGAAATTGTTTAATTTCACTGTTGTTTCATTCATGTTAAGGACAGTTTAGGACAGAGTCAGAAGAATGCAGGGTAAAAGATTGATCAGAGGTTTCATTGTTTTCTCTCCCTCCCAGAGTATAAATAGCTGTCCAGTTATCTCACCACAAACATCCTCTTGGCTTAAAGTCTCCTCAAATGAAATCTTTTCAAATTGGGACTCCATGGCTTAAGGTGTAACCCTCATTAACCTATAATTTATCTAACTTTTCATAGTTTACTATAGTTCTTTTCAACAGGATGTGACCTTGTTTAACCATGAAGAGTTCGTTTTCCATTATTCTATCAATGCCCCAAGAGACTATTTTGTTCCTGAAAAACATCATGCCATTTATAGTGAGTGGAAAGGAGACCTCCTGCTATTGTCTGCTTTTCTCTTCGTTCTCTCTCTCCTTCTCTCTCTCCCTCTCTCTCTCAAACAATCACTCCTTTGGGGAAAGATTCATTTAACCCAGATTTTCCTGTTTCGTCTTCATTGTTTGCCCTTCCTGTGATAGGGCCCTCTCTGCGTTGATGATTCACCAGGCTTAGCGGTGCCACCGGGTTCATGTCCTCACCACCGTACTGTTTCAGCACTAAACGCACCGATGAACTAAAATATCATCATCATATCCCCCCTCAAACACAGGTCACTGCCACTGGAACACTCTACCTTTATGTACTTAACATAATTTTCCTGAGCGTAGTGTTTGCACAACTGCTTTGAATGGTCCCTTTTTCACCATAACTTTGATTCATGTGTTTCCATTTCATTCAGGTTTGTTGTTACAGTTGTTGATGTAGTAAGAGCTGGGTTTATAGCCCCTCTCTTGCTGCTTCCCACTGCTTCGACACTATTTACCATCATGCTGTAATAAAACACATTCGACATGAAATAGGATTGGAAAAACAACTTATGGTGAGGAACATGCTGCAGTTACTGTCTCTTTAAGATCTTGATGGCCTCGCCTCGTCTCCCTTGAGGTCATTGGCCTTCCTTAGGCCGCCTGCCAACTGCCATGTTACTGTCAAATGTTGCAGAAATGCCAGCAAAGCCATTAGTCTAGACTCTTTTCAGCAGTCAACGCCTGGACAGTGTGAGCATGACCAGGGATGTGGACAGACAAAGACTGTGATCCCCCCCCCCTCCAAAACAAAAAAATCACTTTACAATCTTTACTTCCTATCACATGTGTTATTGTTCACGTCAGCTGTCATTTGCTCTCCTCCCATCTCCGCCAGTGAGGGCTAAGATAGCAGTGCTGAAGGTGGTTACTAGATGCAGTTACCAGTTTCATTTTGGTAATAACGCTTAGCCTTTAGAATATTATTGCCAAAGGTTACTAGATCAGTTTAAAATACATAAAGGTGAAATAAAGCACATCCCTGTGCCCCCTGGTGTCTCAGCTGACTCTTGCACTGCTTTTTGTCTCTTGGGATACAGCAGCATCTGGTGGTTGTCTGAAGGAATCACATTATTAGTATTTTTAGTGCTGTCAGTTTTTCTCATTTGCATTGGCTCGGTTCTTCTTTCTTTCAAAACAGTATGTTCAAATCTCTGAACAATTAGCTTGTTGTTCACAAAATATTTGAAATTCTCATTCATTCATTCAAACAAATTGCACGTGTTTTGGTACATGTGTGCAAAAGAGTAAGTGCAATTGTCTACAATTAGCACAGTAAGCACTTGCACATGGCATGGTGATGTGATTCTCAGCAACATTGTCATGCTCTGCACAGTGTCTAAAACATTCTTTCATCATTTGAGCCATCGAATGCAGAACGATCCATTCAGGTATCAAAATCTGTCATCGCAAGGGAACACATCAGATGTGATGTTGAGAAAAATATCTGGACAGGATGCCCACCAAAAGGATGAGAAATTGCAGTGTTGTTTTTGACTGGACTGCCACAGATTTTTCATTGTTGCAGTTTTTTTTTCTTGCATGGATGTCATTTTGTGGCAGTTCATTTAAGCAGCAGTGTAGCACATTGCTGCACAAATGTACTGAATACTGAATACATACAAATGTGCATATCCCTTTTCTGTGCACAACAGTATTATACAGTATTGACTTTTCTCAGTAAACCTTTACCTGCTGCTGAAAGTGGAATCTGAAAAGCTCAGTGTGATACACAATAGCAACCAGCGAGACAAAAGTGACATTCTTGTACAGTACAGTAAGCAATCAGTGTCAACAAAAAAAAAAGTAGAACAAAACAGAGATTTGTGTGTAAGAAACATTTCCAGGGTTGACTGCCATGGTGAAAAAACATCTAGACATTTTGAGCTCACACGATGAGAAAACAGCTTTTCATTTTGGTGGCATTGGCCAGTTTACTGACACAATAACTGGGTTTGAATGAGGTGTTTTGGGTGAGTTACTAGTGTTCTAGTGTACTAGTGTGATATCCCATGAAACAGTTGTTGATTAACACTGTTTCAAAGAATGAGCCGCAGCAACTGAGAAAAACTGTATTAGTATTATGGTAGCAGTAGTATTACATGAATAAGTGGATATGAAAAATAGAAGAAAAAAATAAAAATATATAAAAAAAATAGATTTTTTTGCTTCTTTTCTTCCTCTAATGTTATAATGCTACCACTACAACTAATAATAATAGTATCATGTTAGTATTATGACTATGTACTTGACTAGTATTTGACTATGTAATGGAATTATATGGAAAATGGATGGATGGATTATTTTTTATTCTATTCTGATGTTATTATTATTATTATTGTCGTTGTTGTTATTATTTTGTTATTATTGTATAGATTGTAGTAGTAGTAGTAGTAGTAGTGCTAGTTATAATAGTAATAGTGGTATGATTATGATTATTATTTGTATCATTATATCCTTATTCATCTGAGGAAGCTAGACTGAGTATGCATAATAAATGGAGGTGGATATGGATGGATAGTTTTTAGTAGTTTCAGTGCCTTGCTCAAGGGCACCTTACTTGTAGGGTGTCTTGTCCTTGGATTCAAACATGCAACCTTCTAGTCATAAACAAGCTTCTCTACTGTCTAGGCACTTGCCTTTGTATTTATGTGAGCACACACAGCTTGGGCCTGTTTTTTCTCTCTACAGTAAAGAAACCTGATTGCCTTTCACAACATGTCAGTTGTGGAACATTTTTAGAGTGAAATTTGGAGCCATACAAGCCACTGTTTCTTAATTTATTTATTTTTTGTAGCTTTTCAATGAAAAAAACCTAGAAATGCTCCCAGATGGTGTGTAGCTGATTAGGGTAATCCGAACTGAAGGGGCATGTTGTCTCGGTTGAGAGGTAGACGATGGGGTGCGGGCCTGCTGCCTTGTGAAAAATCCTCTTAGAAGCCAAGTCATGTGACCCTTGTCCTCTGGCCTACAGGGTATGTATGAACCCTTGCGGGCATTCACAATGTGGATAGACACCTACGGTCAAACTGCTGCCCAGTGAAACAACTGCCTGGTGAGACATGGCGTGTGTGTGCATGAATATAGTTTTTCACACACATTAACATGTAAGGTTAAATGCAGTGATTTACACTGGATGGTCTTTAGTCAGTGATCTGTTTCTTAGTCCAAAACCTGGATCCAACCCCACATCTACCATGCCTCTGCAGAAGGACGCCCTCAGAGAGGTCTGGACACATGACAGGTATGTTGACATTTTGGCATGGTGCACAACAGAACTTGTCCCATGCAAATTTATTCATTTACAATTGAAGCAATTTCACTGTCACTGTTTATGTCCACCTACAGAAGACAGAACAGTCTTTTTCTTCTTTTCTTCCCTGTGACCATGAACCATGAAGATACTAATCATTTCTATATTTTTTCCTTGTATGCATGGTGTTGCTGTGCTATATTCACTAAGCAGTTACCTTAGTTTCCATCTGCATCCCCGCCAAAGTTTGGAAGTAAAGACATACCCAAATATTTCTTGGTTAAGTCACATATGTCCTGCCTCCTTTTCCCCACACCTAAGGTCTCGTGGTTTTCTCAATGGCTATTAATACTGCACGCCACCACGCCCAGTTTCCATACTCCACTAGCCAAGTGGTGCTAAACCAATAAGTGTCAGGGGAAAGCTTGATTCCCTGCTGTCACGTCCAATTCCTGCACCCTGCCTGACCTATTAATACAAGAACAACACTTTGTACTATTGGTAGAGCAAGAAGAGCAGATTTGACACTGACCAGGCTCCTGGCGGTCACAAAAAGTTTCTATGGCCTCTGTTTTCCTTTTCCTTTCCACTGTGCGCAGGCCTTGAATGATTACTGCAAATACTGACCATTATTCACTGAGAATCCCCTCTCCTCACTGAACAGGCCAAAACTTGGATCAGCTACGTAAATGTATTCCTGTCAGGTTAGATAGGAAGCACAGCAAAATCATGCCTTTTAGTTCCATCAAGCATTTTGCAGAGACCATCATGAACCAAACATGTGCCCTAAATGTGGCAGTTATAGTAATAAATGGCAACTATGCTCATGAAGTATTATTACATTATTTTAATATGATAAATATGTACTTCATATTTTTGTCCCAGGCTCCAAGAGGACGATGCTGCTGCTTCAACATTGTGTCTGCAGGAAAAGGTAAAAGCTAAATAGATAGATAGATGGATAGATACATGCATGTTACCTCTGTTTGCTAAAACTGGAAAGAGCCAGTGAGACATTCAGTTATAGCTACTATAATAAGTAAAGGTGTGAATGAATGCAGGCAAGAGTATTATCTCCCCATCCCTTACTCTTCAAAAGTATTTTGCAGTAGTTGTGCCAGAACTGACGAGTCCCCCAGATTCAAACATTCACAGGGACCATAACCTCTCTGGATAGTGGTCCCATGTGTGTTCCAGCTCCACCCTGATAAACAAGTCTTCACCCTCCTCTAAAGCCCTTGTTGGTCTCTCCCGTTGACGTGTTTCTACAGAGCAGATGGCTTTACGCATAAATCCTATTAACAACTTTCTGCTGATGGAGATGCACTGAGTACAGGGCTTTCTCACTCTCTCATTATCTCTGCCGAGAGGCCTGCTTTTTTTATTTTCTAACCTCTGAGAAAGAAGCACATAATGTGTAGCTGAAGTTGGAGGCCGCACCATGTCTGCAGAGAAGGTAAATGAGTGGGGCTGTGATCCTGGTTTTCTGGTTTCTCGCTGACTTTTAAGTCAGTTTAGTTCTCAGCGGTTTGTTTTCTAACCTGCAACTGCTTACTGATGAGATCTCAAGGTATCTAGCACAGGCGACATGAGTGATAAAATGAATGACATTTCAAATAACTATTTTAACGGTTGTCATGTAACATTATTAACAGTTGGCAACCCATGCCAAGTTTAGGAGATGGGTTGTAATGCAATTCATTACAGGTAAAGTTGTTTTTACCTCTGTTTGAGTTTTTGAACGTAACAAAGCTTCTATTTGTGACTAAGAATACTTCAGATTTCCTCATCTAAATTAGAAAGACATTAGGGAAGGCTGATTACATTTAATCTCTGACCCAAATGTGAGGGAACTGCTCTCTGCAAATGTCAGGACGGGAATCATTCAGAGGAGAATGCAGTGTAGGAGACATAACCTGGACAATATTTTGACATGACTTAGAAACTGTCACTCTAGGTGACTCTAGGTGGTGACTACAGCATGGACGGCCTCTACCCATGGCATTAACATGCATCATGACAGCCAACCAGATTTCACCCAGATAGAGCTCATCCCCCTACAAATGTATCTGTAAATGCACCCAAGAGGGATTGAAGACAACAAGCGTGCGATCCAATCACCTCAACACGATGTCAGGACCAAATGCACCATATCTATTAACAATTTTTTTTTTATGCTCTTGTAAAAAAATGGCCTGTCTGTTCATCCTCCAACTAAAGTTAATTATTGGATCATAATATAATTAATCTACTTATTCAATTTTGAAATAAATGTCATTATCATTCCATAAATTTTCCTCTGACTTCTTAAGGGTTTCAGGCCTTTCACTGAATTACAATCATTACCTTTCAATCATGTGCAATTTCTGTACCCCCAGTAACCTATTAAAGCCAAGCAACAACAGCAGAAAGACTTGAAAATTATTTTGGAAAAAAAAGACACTTCGCTTAAATTAAGAGCACAAATAATATGCATTTGGAAATGTTCTGTGTCAGCAGCAATTTTCAATTTTTAATAATTTTTCTTTGAAATTTGGAAGTTATGACTGTTATGCAGAAATGGGCAAAAGTCTACTGCATGTGTAACTAAAAAAAAAAGAAATAGGAAAAATGTCCTTTGTCCAATTTAAGGCAGTAGTGTGGTCATTTATGGTAGAGTACAAAACCACAAGAAAACAGATCAGGTTTGAAAGAAATGTTTCCCATTAGTGTCTGTCAATCATTATTTCAACAAAGAATCTGCTACTATAATGGACTAATATGTTTTATTTGTATAAAGTACATGTGAAACATGACGGGATTCATTAGCTTTAATATCATAACAAATGACAATGTCCCAGCTGTCTGACCTGCTGCCTTTTCAATGAGCGGTGGATTGTCTGAGGTGAGGACAGAAATAGATCTCCATCCATGGGGAATCTACATCTAATAGGATTACCTTTACCATCGCTGTTTAAATCACATCGGCCACAATCACACTGACCTCCTTTGTGACTTGGGACACTGACAGCTTGTTCCTGTCGCTACATGAGGGAGTGCAGGTGATAAAAACCTCATAAAATCTTCAGGTCTTCCAAGACCGAGCACAGGTGTTGGGGGAACAGGCAAAACAAACAGCAGTCCCATCCCTGAGATTATTTTTGGACAGGGTTACCTTTTTCAATGTGGATACATTGTTTTTCTTCTGTCTTCCCCCATTTCATCTGGAAACGATAGAATACAAAAAATCTGGACAGACAAAATACTGACTAGGTACATTCCTGGATGGATACTTACTGAAGATGATGTTGGAGCAAATGACCCCATAGGTCATTTCTACAGCAGCTTATTATGACCTGGAGTTACACTGTAATGTTAAGCGAACTCTAGCCACCTAACATTAGCTACCTAATATTAACAAACATTAGCTAATATTTTGTAACCTTCTAACTTTTCATAACGCGGTGCATTAACTGAGACTTCCCTCCAGCAAAAAAGACCCTGCAGGTCATTTTCCAGCAGCTTCTTATGACCTCTAGTTGCCTTTTAAAGTTAAATGAACTCTAATGTTAGCTACTTGAATATTAACATTAACATTAGCTAGCGTTTGGTATCCTTAACCCTAACCATAATGAAATATTTCTAGTGGTTAGTGGGCTAGCTAGCAAGCTCACTGACGAAACAGTCCTTTGGCTGGTATTAGAGCTGCTCCTGTGGCTCGTATGTGCTACTAATTTAGGAAACACTCCTTTCTGGTCTCCTCTTTGGTCAAATGTGTGAGACCAGCCAGCATGAGGAGGTGTTGGTGCTGATGTTTGTTGAGACCGAGACCGAGACCAAAAAGTAAAAAAGAAATAAAAATAAAAACTAATGGAAAATAAAAAGGAATTATTGATTACCTGGCTGTTAATGCATTGTTTACTTATGAAGAAGTACATTTAGACGGAACACAAAATACATTTAAAAATGTCTCATCCATACTACGTTGAAATAGAGCTACCAGTTACAGTTTTGATTATGAGTTACAATTAAGCATCGAGCAACTCAGGAAGACTCTGGAATGTTTTCAGAAGCGTTTACTATATCGACTCTTAAAATACTTTTACTGTAATAGGCTATAATTTCTAGCTATTAATGTATTGTCCTCTGTGGTAAGCTCTGGCAGCTAAACAGGTTTGAAGTGGTTTGATCATTTAGTTACGTTTCGTAAGTTGAAGAGACAGTTTATCACACTGACAAGACATGTTGGCGTGCTGCCCGCTGTCCCTCTAGTACGTGTGATGCAATTTGTGTTTGTGATTTATTGTGCTCATGATGCATTTACTTAAGTTTCTTAGTACTCCAGTGGAGGTCTGAGCAAGTTACATAAAATAGTTACAAAACAGAGAAGTTTAAAATAGATTATTCAGTGCTTTCAAATTCAAGTTTGCTTGCACAGTGTCACTGTGATTACCTCATGGCCTGTTGCTTAATTCAGTTGTCGTAATTAAATCTTAACTAAACTCCTTCCATCAGTAAACAACTACAGTGTCAGAGAGAAAGAGAATGGGACTAGGGAGGATTGTTGATCAAACAATTTCTTGTGAATAAGTGGATGTGACCTTAAAGGTGCATTATGCATAACTGAGGGTTGAATGAAATAAGCTGATTGACCAAATTTATCAGTGAGTCAGGCCACCAATGAGAACAGTGTAGTCTCAGCCAATAATTTTAGCTGAATTGGGTCCCATTTTCTATGTATTAGCCTTTTGTAAATGTTGTATAGCATTTAAGAAGATGGAAAATGATGATTGGTAAGGTGATACAAATCAGCCGTCATACTGTAGGTCTCCATAATTTAAGCACATGCAGCTGACCAGGTTGGTTATCTGTGGTGCTATATTGTGTTTAATTGGTAATAAACAAACTTTTTCCACAGAACCAAAGAAGTGTAAATATGAACTTACTTAACAATGCAAAGAAACAGCATTTTGTTGAATTTATGTTGGTCAGTTTAGTTAGCTGGACACAGACCAACTAATGAGATCCAAGTTGACCAGATAATGTTGGAATTGCATAATACAGTCCTGTTGGTTGCATGTCAATCAGTTATTGTCATCTCAATAATATTATTAAATTATAACACAACTCAGTTTGGTGGAAATTGTTGACGTAACTTGATTAGGTAAATACAAGAAATTATTTTTTTCTAGTTGTTCTCTTTTTAAATTGCTTTTCCCTTCATGTCCCTTGCTTCCCTTCATGTCTGAACTTGTGATGGTGAGTTATTATGATGAATCTTTTTAGTAGTACATAAAATAAATACTGCCATTTTGATACTGAGATTTCATACAACGTGCTGCTTAATATAATAATTGTCTTTTTCAGTTTCATTTTACTTGGCCTGTGTCATATCTTTTTCTTTTTTTTCTGTACCCTGAGTCTCACCGCTATGCTGTTTTGTAATCTTTAAGAACACTTCAAGAAACCAAAAAAGAAGAAAGAGGAGGCCAATGGCACCACAGAGGCCAAGTCGAATGGAACCGAAGCCAAGCCCAAAAAAACAAAGAGCAAGAAGAGCGAAGATGTGTCAGAGGACGAGAGCCCTGCCATTCAAAGTGAGTGACCTTGATAACACAATCTATCTTTTGCATAACGTATAGTTGATAACATGCAACACCAGACTCTAACCGCCTCTGTCCCACTATCGTTCCCCCCTTAATTGCTAAAAAGATGGAAAGAAGGTGAAGAAAAAGAAACCAGAAAAGGATAAAGAAGGAGCAGAGAAGGAAAAAGAGAAAGAGCCAAAGAAGAAAGCCAAAAGTGCTCCAAAAAAGAAGAAAAGTAAGTCATCAATAGCTATTACTGCAGTGGAAACATCGCAGCCATTTTCAGTGTGCTGTGTTAAAACTGGGATCTGTGAAGCCCTTTAGGGTTGTAACTGTGATTAAGGGCCGTACAAACAAACCTGCCTGGCTAATTTACTGCTCCGTAGGGGCCCAATTTGAATTTATTTTTGGAGCTCAGGAACGATAACAGTAAAAAGGCCAAAAATCTTTTGAGTTAATAATGTTGTCCCTTTCAACAGGTTCAGACACAGATGACGATGATGATGACGATGAGGAGGAGGAGGACACCCCCAAAAAGAAAACCAAGAAAAAGACAACAAAGGACACTTCTCCTCCTCCCAGCTCTACCAAGCAGAAGAAATCCAAATCTAAAGGTATGGCAGCGTGTCGCGGGGTTTTGAACGGAGTTAAAGTGGACTTAGAACAACATGTGTAAGATCAGACTAATGCTTCTAAGAGGATTAGATGATTTCATTGTGTAATGAGGAGTAAGTGGAAAGTTTGGCTTATCTGCAAAGGTAGCAAAGCACAACTATTAGTGGAGTGGCTCGCCCTGAAAATTATAAACTGGGAAGACAGGATGGGAAGTTTTCTTTGGATTTGAGTTAAAGCCTAAACAAATGTGAAATGATTCGAATCAATCTGTTTCTCAAGGTATTCCGCTATTAAAGACACACATCTTCATGATCACAGGCAGTCAGACAGTCACTTTTCTGTTGTTGCTGCTGTTGTTTTTTTCTTTTCATACGTTATTAAAGTCTTAAGGAGAAATTTGCTTTTTGTGTGACCACCCTGCTGCCTGTTTTGAAATTCTAATTTGCTCTTCAGTTGCATTCCTTCTGAAAACAAAAGAGCTATAATAATGTATCATGTGGATTTGAAATACACGCCTTGGAATTAAAAAAAAAAAAAAAAAAAAAGAGAGTCATTTTAGGAGAAGTTAGATGGTAGGAACTATAAC
>OMLB01056735.1:13879-32391 GCA_900302555.1 Myripristis jacobus
ATAAATTTTACAACATTAATTGTTAAAATGGAGATTTTTTTTTTACAGTGTGTACAGAGAACTCTGCATGCCAAAGTTGTGGCGCCACGCTGCCACAAAGCCTTTCAGCTTATATGTCTCTTTCTTTTGGTCTGCAAGTCTAAGTTAAGCAACTGAGTCGGGGTCTTAATGCACCTTCTGTATGTGTGCTTGTATGTGCGGTTCAAGTGTGTTTTCGCAAGTGCATGTGAAAGCTCCTGTTTTGACAGGTGCTTGAATCGAGGATTAGAGTGGGGATGAGGGTTGCATTAATCAGCGGCTTCATCCTCTGCTGCTTCTCTCATCCCTCAGACTAAATATACTGCGCCAGGCTTGGCGAGGCATGGAGGGATGGAGAGAGATGGAGAGGGTGTGAGATGGTGTAAATGTGGTTTCTGAGCTGTCAAATAGAGGCTTATTACTGGAGGGCTGGACATGCTTTCCCAGGAGTTTCGGTGCGTGTGTGTGTTTATGTGTGTTTGTTTTTTTAGATTGTGACGGGAGCTTAGTTTAGAGTGATGGCTGTGTGGGGTTTGTTTTTATCTTCAAGCACTGTCCTCTTGGAGCCAGTGTGCAGTTCCTAATGCACTAATGCAGGGGGCAGATGACTCTCTCTCTCTCTCTCTCTCTCTCTCTTTTGTCCTCATATCCATCAGGCTCAGGTCACTTCTATTTGCCCCAACATACCATGCAGTGTTTTAGCCTGTGTGTGTGTGTGTGTGTGTGTGTGTGTATGTATGTGTGTGTACAAGAAAAGGGCTGAGTTCATCTCACGGTCTAATTGAGATGACATTTCTGCTCTCCAAATTAAATTATTCAGCTCCTCGATTCATTTGTTCTCCTGTTCCTTTGTTCCCCGTCCACCGACTGCCTCTCTCTCTCTCTCTCTCTCTCTCTCTCTCTCTCTCTGTGTCTCCCCCCCTCCCGTCTCTCTCTCTCTCCCTGGGCCAAAAACCTGGTCTCATAAAATCACTGACCCCAAAAATAGAGAAACCATAACTTGTGTCTTTGTTCGGTGGCTTTGTGAGGTGGTGGAAGCTCATTTGGAGCTCTGTGACCTTCAGTGAAAAATCAGGGAGGGATGGCACGAGTATTTCTCCGAGTCATACTGCAGCCTGGAGCGGAGGAAGGAGTTGAAAGCAGTGCTAGGCTCCATGCAGTATTATTTACCATAAAGGTGTAAAATCAAAGGGATGAGAGGGGACACAAATCTGTTGAATGTGCCATCCGCCACCCCACCTACTTTCCTAACACAGCACTTTTGCTCGCTTTGCACTACACCCCGAAACTTGAAAATGGGACATTTCAGTGTATCCTTGGTTTGCAGAAAAGTAAAATGCCAACATTTTCTCTTGGTGACTGGGCTAGTGCACACTGACTGTAAGGGTAAAACTCTGTACATACCGCTTGTGTCTGAAAGTGGTGGAAGCGATAGGAGGAAGAGTTAAACTGCGACTTGCCGAAAAAGTGTTGCATCTCATTGCTCTCGCTGATGTTTCTTTTTTTCCTCTTGCCCCTGTCCTCCCTCTTTTAAGCTTCTACTTGCCTTGGCTCGTCTTTGATGCGGGAAAGTACGGGACAAGAACCCAGCGTGATGCTTTGGTGTGTTGAGGCAAACCTCTCAAGTCGGGTTGCATGCTGCTTGCATCAGGTGTGCACGTGCGTGATCTCTCTCTCTCTCTCTCTCTCTCTCTCACTCTCTGACACACGCGCATGCACGCACACATGCACAAAACATTCACTCCTAATATTTGTGCATGCACATATGCGCAACAGAATGTGGGTATGATTTTATGTCCTCCTGTATCCAGGTTTCTTGTTTTTTGCTTGTACTCACAAATGTATTGTGTGTGTGTGTGTGTGTGTGTGTGTGATGGAGAGATATCCTTTGGCCCGCTGATTAGATTTTCGTGATGATCCAGATCTGAGGAGTCCACCATTAAATGAATATTGTTTTTATTATTTATTTCTTTATTTGAGCCATAACTACTATGCTGCATTTATGTGCTGCTAGGAAAGTCTGGCATTCAGGACTTCATCAGGTAAACAGCGTTGCCTTCAAGTGCTATTGCTTTAGTCAGTCAATCCAGAAAGACAAATAATAAACACGTTTATTGTTATAAGTGCAGCAGATTTTCAAGTTGAAGGCCTGCTCATAGTTGTTTGAAGTTTATGCTCTCTTGAATGCCTTCCAGTTCATATTTCAGTTTGTAAACTAAATGTATTGTACGTGGGTGTTGATATTTGCACGCGCCAGTATCACAGTGAAAATAAGAATCAGATGGACTTTGAAACAACCATGACTTATACCACTTAAACATACTGTGTATCGTGCGCGTGAATGCCCTTAAATTATCACACATAGGCAGAGCGGTTTTCTGGGCAAGGATGCAATGCCACATAACTCAGGCTGGAGGACAGCTGTGAAAATCGATAAATCTGTTAATGAAACCTCTCTCAAGATGATTAACTGCCCATATAGGACTGATAACGCCGAAGTGATTTTATTATGAACTGTAGCACAGGTGCAGAATACAGTATAGGAAGGAAAGAAGGTGTTATAGTGGCAGGAACGGAGAGGGACTGCAGCTCGCCTTCCCTCCTGTGCATTTCTGAATGAATCCTCTGATAACAGCTGAAATCATAAAGCATTTACGCATACAAACAACAAAGTCGGCGCTCCAGGGGGAGATAGAGGCACACGCTTCTTGGAATCTTAAGTGAGAAAGTTTCTGCATAGCCAAATCACTGAAATATAGGTCAGAGACATGAGTTTTTGTTTATGTGAAGATGATGCGTCTCTCTCTCTCTCTCTCCCTGACTCTGTTTGCAGGGTGAGGCTCTTGCACTGTGAAGTCTACAGAGTAAACAAACATCACTGCTCAGTGTGGGAAGGCAACATTCTGGCCACGAATCTATTAGAAACCTCTGAAATTGCTTTTTGACTTTATTATTTTTTTTTTTTCGGACCAAACCAGCTATGCCACAGATGACTGATGCCGTCTAGTTAGGCCAGGGAGTGACATGAGCAAGAAGAGAGGAAAATTTAAACAGTGCTTTAAGTAATATTGCAAATTAATAAGTTGAAATAATGCTTTAGGACACACTTGCACTTTCAAGAGTAATTCGCAAGTTCATAAATACAAGTGTAGCCAATTAAAGAATTAATTAGATGGGATTGCCAGTGAATTTAAGCATGAATGTTTCACACATGCATATTTTAATGGCCTTAGAATTGCTTGAAATTTTGTTACAGAGAGCAACCTGCGTCATGCCAGATAAAGAATGAGATAACTTGTGGATTTGCTATTACGGTTCTGATGTATTACATGAAAAGAGGGTTTAAGTTACAATCACAAAAAATAAAATCTGATACTCAGAAAAACAGTCAGGATATGGTGTATTTTCCTTTTGTTGTCCAATTAATTCTCTAGGAAGCCACACATTAATTTAAGATGACAGTTTAGAAATTCACGCTCACGTTCCAAGTTTATTTAAAGCCCAATATCCCGGGTGCCAGTCCCAAACGGCTTTATGTGCTCACAAGTTTACAACAAACAGGACAACACTCCCTGATTTAATGCTCATGGTGGGTGAGAAAAAAAAAAAACCTCCCCCCAAAAAAGAAACTGGCACAGTGCTCTTCTTTATGGCTACAAGAACAAGGAGTACATGTTCACACCAAACTTTGCCACAGCCTAAAAGCAAAACATTGAAAATGCAGCACTGTTCCTCTTTAAACTGGGGGCAGTGGAAATGACTGAGATGTTAAAAATCCTTTCAGTAAAATAAACAGAGATGCAATTTCCTCCCCCTCTATCTCCAAAGTACTGCGGAAAGTAATTATAGAAAATCATCCCAATATCTACCTGTTAACCGCAAGACCAATCCCAGTCCCTTTATCTCTCTAGTGGCAGTCGCTTGGGCTGCTTCGGTGCTTGGTACTGTGCGGGTCATTGCTGGGGTCAAGGTTTTTTAATTGGATAATCCAGTCCCGAGCCAGCTGAGATTAGCAGCTACTCAAACCTAGGGAATTGGTATGATAGTGTTTGACCTGCGCTCCCCGCCTGGGTTAAGCCTCAGCACACAGCTCCGCCTCAGAGAGACACAAAGGAGCTACCAGGGATGATGAAGGGAACTTTGTCCAACAGCTCCAAATCTCACAAACTGCAGATATGATGTTTCTGTCGGATACTAATGATATTCACAAACACGCACACACACACACACCTTCCATTCCTCAAAGGATAACCTCCGTATTTTATGTGAAAATGTTGATATGATGTTCATTTTTTATTGCGTCAATCACACTGTAGGAATGCATAAATCACCATTAATCACATATGTAAAATGTATAAAATGAAAATGCTTCCTTAGTGTATTTTAGAAACAATTGTTGCTCTTCAAGGGGGTTTATATGATGGATTTCCCGATGTAATTTGATGTTTTTCAGCCTGTCGTCTTCAACAGCGCTGATGGGCCCACAGTCCGTGGAAATCCCTTTAGCGACTGCATCAGTCAGCCTTGCTGGGTTGACAGATTTGCCCCTCATGCCCTCCACAAGTGTGGTTTGACAGCACTGCTGCTAGTAGTAGGCCTACTACTGTTACTGCTGTTGGAAGCACTAACAATTTTTTTTTTTTTGAGTTTGGCGTTTAGATGATATTTTAAACTCACTGTGTTTTGACTGAACAACATGTATATTTCCATATCACTTTATTTCTGTCTAAATGCCTATTGGGAAGCTTTTTGAAAGAAAACTTCATCCAGCGGCCTGCAGGTTCTCTTGTCATTCATTTTGTCTGTTATTGTCATTTTGCGACTGCAGCTTTAGTCGACTAGCAGCAGAGTGTGGATGTATGTGTTGAATAAATACCAAATAGTCCATCCTTGTGCTGAACTGTCTTTGTTTTCAGTTCTGCTCCAGCGTTGCTGCCTTCAGAGCGAGCTGTTGAACGTGCTCGCCATTTCTGCGGCTGTGTGATGGCGTGCCTGCGTGCATGAAGCTCCTCCATGCCCAGCTGCGAATGCGCTTCAGAGTGGTCTGGGGCCGCGTTAAGCCTGGTGAATGTGCATGTGTTGAAGCTGTCCCCTTAATCCATACAGCAAAGAAAGAAAGGCTTACTCAGGCAAACACACACATACTACAGCAGGCAAGCATGCACAGATGCACACACTCGTCATGCACTACATGTATGTGCATGTGTGGCCCGCGCTTTTTCCTCCTGTGCATTTATTCTCTCTCTCTATTTCCTCCCTTCTTAACTTCCCCTCTACCCTTTCACATGGCTGCTGCTTCATCCCTCCATTGTTCGCCTGCTCTCTCTCTCATTCCCTGTTTAGGTTTCTCTTTCCTCCTCTATTCTGGTGCCATTATTTCATACTTGCTCTGCCTGTCCAGCTTCTCTCTCTCCCTCACGTACACACGCTCACACACACAATCCCTGCTACTCACACTGTCTCTATCTCTTTGCCAAAGCAATCAGGGCTTTGGAAATGGGTTAAAAAGCACTAGGATTACCCCCTTATATTCTCAGCTGTCCTGAGCTGGGCACAACAGCCCCCAGTGTCCCGTGATGAGAGTGCTGCTGAGCTCCTGAGGTGGGCTTTGCGATTAGCAATGGTACGCTCTGGCTCCCAGAGCAGGCCTGTTAGGGCAGCAGCTATTGTTATTGTTACTTGTACTGTGGTCACAGCTGAGCTCTGCCTAATGCTCGGGATATGGCTCTGTCTCGGGTCCTAGACTCGTGTCTGTGTCACACACACTCCATCACGTCTGCATTTGCACAGTGGTGAGGACCTCATTGTCTAAATTAATTTCTTAACTCCCAAACCCTAACCTTACAGCTGAAATCCAAATTGTTTTCATAACTAATAAATCATTAGAATATCCAGGAGTATGGTGGTGTATGGGAAAAATCTGAAATGGGCACATTTACCAAGACAGTCTTGAGACTTTCTCCATATTCTGCTACTGAGAAATGTTGAAAGTATTGATCAGCTTGTTGGCTCCCACCTGTCCTGGTTGTTAGTGCCAGTAAAATGTGTTCAAAACAGATTTACACTATAATAAATCAGATTAATCAACCACAGACACTCCAGCTGCAACCACAGGCAAACACAGATGCATATAGATGAGCTAGTGCTACATGGAAAATAATCTTCGAGCAGCCTGAGTGACATACACAGCGCTCGCAGCATGGCGAATGTGAATAACTGTGAACCACCTGTCACATCAACATTTTAACATCATCCCATGCCATTTTACTTTCAAATTTCTACACTTAAATAAGCAATATATTTGCATTCGCGTTACCTGGTTGGTCGATGACATTTTCGCTCTGATAAATATGGGACGCTTCCCACTCTTTGCCGCTCGCATGTTTGCATACAATATGTGGATTTCAGCTTTAACGCTCTCCATCACCAATCAACCTTACGACCAATGATAATTCTAGTCTTAACCCTAACTCCATGCCATAATCCAGAACTAGCCCCTTAAAGAAGGAGGAGGGCTGGCCAAAATGTTCTTACAAGGTCAGGATTTCCTTGTTTTGGTCCTCCTAAGTATGACACACACTCACACGTAGTGGTGGGGTGTGTATGGTTGGGTGCCTATGCTAATGAGGCGTGAGGAACTGACAATTTGAAAGGTCTTATTGTGAAGTCGGTCTTCCAGTCTAAATGTCCCTCTGTCAACTCCTTGTGGACTCTTTTGTATGCATGATTAGGCTGTCAGAAGGTTAGCCTGTAGAGAGAGACCTATATTCACAGGCTATAAGTAAGGAGAGAGAGAGAGAGAGAGAGAGAGAGAGAGAGAGAGAGAGAGAGAGAACATTGTTTTTCTGTTTATGGCATGATGGTTAATGTACTGATAACAAAACCCCTCACAGCTGCAAGCTGCAGAAGCTCAATAGCTATATTGTGTTTATGGTTGTTTATTTATGTTTTTCAGTGGGTGTTTAAATTCCATCTAAATTCTCATGTAAACCATTAGAATAAAGATAGACCACACCACAATGCACCACATCCTCAAAGTTACAGCTTAGGTGCATTATGTGTGTGTGTATTACTGGACATATGCCATCAGTGTGTGTATGTGTGAGCAGTAGTGTGTGTGTTGTACCTCTTAGACTTTGAGTAATACGACTTGAATAAACAATACCTTGAAGAAAAGGTCGTCTTCAAGGACTTCGAGAACACTAAAAGTGTATTGGCTCATGGTCACGTCATCAGTCGCGTTCACTCCTCCTCTCCCACAGAAAATCTCCTCCAGGGTTAGGTGGGGTGACATCCAGCTTTGCTCATTTTCTGTGTAGCTTGCTCCCTTTAAATCTCCCACTCTTGGTGGTCCACCTGGCACCGTTGTGATTAGCTGAATACACAGGCTGCGCGAAGCACCGTGGTAAATTACCTCTGCTGTATTTACCCTGCTGAGATCAGTGTTAATCCAGCCCTACATGTACAATGGATAACAGGGTGAAGGAACAGTTCACCCGAAAACGAAAATTGAGTTACTCTGTACAGTGCTCACTCCTGTTTTTCTTGAAACTTCACTGAAGTTTGTGGGAACACACAGTGATATGTTTTTTTTTCCCACTGCACAAACACAGTGCTGTACTTGTGCTGGGCCTGGGTGTGATTTGTCACAATATGGTGCAGCATCAGGAGTCTGGTTTTCAGCCCCTCAGTTTGTTACTCCAAAAAGATGAACCAGTATAGCCTACTGGCATAAATCATATCAACAGTATGTCTAGACCTTATTACAAAAATGTTTTTCAGTTGCACATTGCTTAATTTAGACAAATCTACAGTTTTTGGTGATGTGATGAGTACTTGTACCTCTTGTCCACACTAACACATAGCAGGATGGTCTGAGCGGTGACAATTTTTATTTGAATCGCTGCAATTTCAAAGGACTGTGACTGCAGTAAGGACCAAACAAGCAGTGGAGTAGTACGAAGCATGGAGATGCATCTTTTGTGCACCTTTTGTGCATCTTTTGCAAACAAACCAAGTGAAACACAAAGAATGAAGTCACCAAAGTCCATATCTGAGTTGTTTCTCAGGCTGAAGCTCGGAGCTGCTCTGCTGCAGTGAAAGAGCTGATACATTTAAAATGTATAGATTCAACAAAAACATCAACAAGCTCAGCATCTAGCTGGGCTTCCAATCCATCATCAAATCCTTAGAGGCAAAGCGCACCACTCAGGGACTTTGCTTTAGCATCTTTGCATGCTACACAGTGTGAACAGGTGGGAGAGAGTTGAACACACGCCTTTAATGCAGCATACAGTATAAAACCATGGCTGGCATGAATGTAATTTCTGCTACGAAGGAAGAAAATTAAGTGTCTACACCTGTGAAAAGCAAGAAAGAAAAGAAAAAAAGTTTGAGTCCTAAATTATGGCTTCCGAGTCAAAAGGCAATCAGTGCAATGACTGCTGACCCTCTGCATTGCTTACGCATAGGGCGGGGAAATATGGACAAATCACTCAATATAAATATCAATATCAATATCAATATCAATATCTTTGATGAAACACCTCAGTGTCAGTACTGTGAGGATATTGTCGGGGTGACGACTGCTTTGACCACTGATGCTTTGACTATCGGTAGGAGCAAATGATCAAAGAGCTAGAACAGTGTAATTCCAGAAAGTCACATTTCTTTACCATAATGTTGCCGTTACACTTATGCCATATCACAATACTGAAATATCCAAAATCCCCGATGATATCCAGTCTCATGTCATGATATATGTTTCGCCCAGCCCTGCTTGTGCATGATGACGATAGTTCTGCCAGCGCCCTTTTGAAAGCCGGCTGTTTTCAGACATGTAAGGGTGCAGTATAAGAATGCTTTACTGTACCCAAACTGCACTGAACCGTGAAGACCATATAATGGAAAAATATACTGCACTGAGGCGCAGTATATTGAGGCAGTATAGTACACTTTGGCTCTACTGTAATGGAAAAAGCATTAGAGTTTGTCCCTTTTGCTCCATCTCCTTCGCCTTCCCCCAAATTATTGAAGTTGATGGCACCATCTTTTTTACAGCTCCCAGAAAAAGCATAAAATGTGCATTAGAGTTCTCCAGCATCTTATACAGCATAATCCAAATGTTTAGCTTTACTGTAACAGACTGGGAGATGGCCGAGATGGCACCATGGAGCCTAACTTGCTGTGTCTTTGGCGATCCTACAACCTTCAGCGGGGCTTTGACTGATTTGGAGGTGAGAAGACGGTCATTCAAACTTTATTTTGGGGTGAATTATTTCTTTAGTATAGCAGGCTTGTGTGCAGTTGGAAGTACGCACTCACACATCTGTGCTCTTGGTGACTGTCACATCTGTTTCCAACAAGTGTGAAAGCTTTCTTCAAGTCTTTCCTAATTTTGCCGCTGTTTAGATCCTCCGTGTGCTCTGCCACGCTGCTGCCCCCTCTGATTACATTTAAAGGGAACATACAGTACATGGCCTTTGAGAATTAATGCATATTCATTGTAATTTCATCAGAGCAAGGATGTAACTCATCCTCACAGTGTGCTGCTCCCATTTCAAGCATTAGAGTGAATACGGCACAAACTGTAAGTAGTGATTTCTAAGCATGAAAAAATAATAAGAAATTGGCTTTTGGTTGAATTGTTTTTGAGAGAGAGAGCACTCACTGTGGTCGCTGCTTTGAGCATATTACTGTTTACAAACTGTATCAGTGAAATCAGCAGAGATTCAGGCTGAAGTGTTTTTGTTGCGTTATAATCCCCTTGATATTTTACACTCACTGACTGAACTCTTTGGCCGAGGACTGATCATCTATCTTTCTTTTAGAAGCACTAACAAGATCACAAAGTTTTCGAGAGACAGCAACATCACTGAGATTAGGCCTGCTTGTGCGTCTGATGCTCACATCTATTTTGTATAACTACGGCATAGCAGTTTTAGCTGTGAGTTACGGCCTTGTTTATGAATTGTTTGCATTTCTATTGGCGCTAGATGCAGACTGGATAATGTTACACTGCTGGATTGAGATACACACTTTCTGAGCTGTTTCTATTCAAACTCGGCACTTTCAGGATGCACGTTGAGGATTTTGGACATGCCTTTGCTTATTCAAAATCTCCACTACTTTGTCCTTTCTGTTTGTATGTGAGCCCGGGACTTTTCTCCCTCTTATGTATTTCTGCTGAGGCGTTCCCTTTCAATAGCATGCATCTTTAATTCAGTTTTGGATAGGACAGTGGTGCATGAAAAATGAATTGGCAACATGCCCTTCAGACATTAACTGGATTAAAAGTAAAATATACTCAAAAACATTTTAAATGATTTAGGCTATTCTGCACTTTTGAAACCACTGGAAAAAACCCCAAACAAAAACACTGAAATATTTTGTTTCATACCAAAAATGAATTTTATACTGAATAAAGAAAACACACAGCTGCATTCCCTTGTTATGGCCTTGTTAAAACCACATTTACATCACATAGCAAATGAATGCTCATGAAAAACTGTCTGAATTTTCTCTAAGCTTTCTTTGCGACTGGTGGCTGCATATGTATGTTACTATGACATTTGGAAAACCCACAACACACTGTCCTTGATTATGCATATTTGCATGTGCATATGATATTTGCCGGTAGGAACCGCACCAGACAGTGGGAGACGGGCGCCCGAGGTATTTACACAACATCCTTGGAACCCTGACCGGCTGACGTGGCATCTGTCTTGAGGATGGAGAAGATGCATAATGTTACATAGAATAACATAGGAAGAATATTAGCTGTGTAATCTTTAATATTATTTAAAAATTCAAGCAAGATAAATCTTGTTTTCTTGGCTGCGATCTGTGAGTTTGCCTTAAATAGGCCTGCATTGACTATAGTCCACCTTGTTGCACTATCCATTTAATTTCCCTTTCTTTCAATTCCTATCTATCTTTGGTGTTTATCGATATGCAAATGTCAGGAAACCAATGGGAGAAGTGGAAGCATTGCAATATTTCAAGCGTGTAAGCAGGGGAGAATACAAATGGAGTTAGCTCAGACTCATTCTCGTCGTATCGTTTCAGTGTAAAGGTGGCCTCGCGTTGATTTGCATATTGAGCGACTGAAGAGCTCATCTTGCAGTATCCCTGCATGTCTTCCAGCGTCAGAAGTGATGCAGCAGCGCCTGTGTAAAAATGATCTTGAGCACCGCTGCACAACTCTCAAGTCAAGATCTGAATCAGACCCTTGAGTGATGACAGGCACTGCTATCACGCATTCATGTCCTCAAGTTTTTCTCTTCGATTTTGTCTCTTTATGTCTGTCTCTTACTGATTTTGACGGTGTCTGTCTCCCCCTCTCTATCTCACAGCACGCCCAGATTAATCTTTGTCTGTTTAAGCAGTGTAACGTCATTAATAATAGGTAGTATAGTGTGAGATGTGGGGAGAGGAATGGGAGTGTTTGCCTTGGCTATTACTCCCTCTGTTAGAGCGAGGCAGCGTGAGTACCTCACAGCCTATCTAGATCAGTCTAAATTTGCCTGGGGCAGGAAGGCAGGCAGGCAGGACCAAGGTCACTGGGACCTTGCCATCACATTCCCATACCATACATATAAGAGTAAAGACCGTTTTGTTACAATGACACAGAGCCATAAACATAATTTTGTGGAAGGATAAAATTTGTCCTTCACTAATGTGTCAGCAACAGAGCAACATGCCATGTCCCAGCGTGTGCTAGCACGCTAGCGGCCACTAGCATCCATGTCTCTGATATCTGAGCTCGGTGTTGATGCCTATTTTTTGCTCTTATTGATCTAGACTAGTCTGTGTCCTCTCTCTCTCACACTCACACACACACACACACACATGCACCTTCATGAACACAACACATTTCCCGTTGGGGTTTGCTGCTCCTTCCATGACCTTCATACAGCTTCCAAGTCTATCTCTGTGTGTGTGTGTGTGTGTGTGTGTGTGTGTGTGTGCTGATGTGGGGCTGAGGGAGCAGTCCACTAATAGAAAGTCTATTGACTGGGCCCAGTCTCTCATTGCCGCTATAATAGCTGCCGGGGCCCTCTGGACGCCAGTCGATAAAAGCGCCTTGTCTCTGCTCATTGGCGAGAAGCCTTTGTCAGCACTGGAGGAAAATTAAATGTTTGATCGACCACCTTTAAGATGCACTTTTCAGTGAGTGAGTGTGTGTGTGTGTGTGTGTGAAAGAACATTAAAAAAAAGAAAATGGAAAGTAGAAATGCAGATTTGACTCTGCTACAGTAAATCTCCTTTCATTGTTGTCTAAGACTTTGGTACGAGGGGAAGTTGTGTGTTTGTGTGTGTGTGTGTGTGCAGTAATTCCTCCAAAGCTTATGTGTGTGTATGGCTGGACGGCAAACAGCTGTCACTACTGTCTAATACACACTCATACACACTGATGCCAAGTTTCCCCAAACAATTTCTGGCAGGATAAATTGAGTCTGGGAAAGAAAGACAAAGTGGCAGCACAGTGCACCAGGCATTGTTCAGAACGGACAGATGACGTAAACGCTTACTTGCATTGTGGGCCTTACATTGTCCTGTTTTGGACAATGCATTAATTTCAATTACAATAATCTACTGCACACAAACATGCGCATCTGGAGGGAGCATGCTGTCCCTATCTTTCACTATCTTTCTCCGTGCGCACACACACACACACACACACCAGCTATTAAACAACTGTGCCTGTATGAAATGGTCCCACGGGGTGCCCTTTGTCTCATAATGCCAACATGTGCCTCATTAGAGTAATCCCCAAGGTAACCCCAGGGGGAGGTGAGGAGGCTGTTTGATTGACAGCGCTGGCATTCAGACTTAGGGGGTGAAGACAGCGTGGAGACAGCTCAGCGAGGTCACTGTCAGGGGAGAATAAATTTGGATGGACCAGCTCTTTCGAAAACACACGTAGCACATAGCTAACTGCTTCAGTCACACACACATAGCAGAGATAGAGGCCACGGGGTGAAGGACCACGGTGAGACAATGGCATGCAGTCGGGATGCGTTGGTGGCTGAATGAAATATGCACCACCTTGTTCCCTGGGTCACACCGGCCTCGGGGGGCTTCCCTCTTATAGCAAGGAATGACACCGTGGTGGAACTAATACCCCTGTCTTGCCGATCCCTCTCACACTTGGTTCACTGGATTAGTGACCGACCCCGGTGACAAGCCGAGGCCAGGCAACCACATATGGGATTTCAGCAGGGACTCAGTGAAGAACTTGGATCTATAAGCGATGATGTTCAAAGACCTGTCGACTTACAGTGGTGTGGTGTTGACTGCAGTGTTGCATTCGGCATAATTTGCTCCACGTCTAAAATCTGCTGGGTCGATCCATCGTTGTCGGTGCTTAAATAATAGTAAGAGAAGGAGTGGCTCTTGCTAACACTTAAAGGAAAGGTTCAGTATTTTTTGACATCATCATTTGTATCGGTACCCAGCACAACCTCACTTATAGTTTTAGTGGCAAGAAGCTTTCCACCTCACTGCAAACTCTTGTTAGCCTTAAAAACCAGAAATGTTATTTATGAAAATGGGAAACTTACAGCACAGTCAAATATGTCTTGAAACTGTCCATCCAAAAAATGCGCTGTTTAACCCTCCTATTATGTTTGGGGTCAATTTGACCCCAGCCAATGTTTAACGTCTCTAAATGAATGATTAACATCATTTTTTTTGCTTCAAATTTAATGAGTGTTCCTAATGTAATGGGCACTATCGGGTAAAGATGAAATTGACATGATATGTTTTCAATGTCCTGTTCACACTTTGTAACGCATTGGTTATAAATAACAAAAATCTGTACTTAGAAATAATACAAAGCCATTAAAACATCAAAAATTAATATTTCTTTCCAATTTCAGATCAATCAGTGAGATTTTATGGTGATTTGCATATTTTTCCATTGTCGCGTAAGAGGAATACTGGATGTATAAGTGGGGGTGGGGGGGAGTTATGTTTTATTTAAAGGGCTATTTAGGTAATCAACAAAGAAACATAAAGTACCTGACATATAAACTTTTAGTTATAATAATTTTGTGGATTTTTACAGGGGTCAAATTGACCCCAAACATAAAAGATGTTCAAAAATGTGAACATAATAGGAGGGTTAATACACGTTTTTAGCATTTACAGCAATACGCTGCCTTGTGTCCATTCACGCTGTTCTGCTGCTGGTCAGCTGATGGTGCCTTCACTTGACCTCAGATCTTGGAATTGCCGTCTTGTAACCTTTGACACCATCACATTCACAGTGTCAGCTTTTCTCTTTGGAGGTAAATTCATCGTTTCTTCTTCTTGTGAGCTTTGATTTAGTCTGTGGTCGCGGGTTAGAAATTCACGAGACAGAGGTCTGAGTTTGTGTAAACACATGATTAGCCCACTGTTTGAAACCATTTCAAACGGTATTTGACTGTGCTGTTGCTTTCATGTTTTCCAAAAGGGCATTCATAATGGTCTTTGCCCTGTTGGACCGTTTGGAGAAGCTGCAGCAGCGCGAGAAGTTTCTTGTCATTAAAGCTGGGGTTCATGTTGTGCTGTGTACTGAGGATTTTAACACAGCCTTGGTTGAAAAAATACAAACCTATCCCTTTAAGCTGCTGTATTTGACCCATTTTCCACAATAGGAACTTTCCCTGCGACATAGGAACCCTTTTGAGGAACGAGCATCTCTTACCCCATTTCCAGTCCCTCCCTTTCCCCCAGGAGTTGAGTTGCTGACCCCCAAATAATCCCTGCAACTCAAGTAGTACTGCTGAGTACCTGGTGACCATCAGTTTAGAGATTTAGTGCTGAAAATCTCTGACTGGTTAAAGGTAAAATATGATGCAAGCAGTGAAAAGTATCACTTCCACCACTTCCAGGACCAAGCAACCATAAACACAAATTATTAAACAAGTTTTTTTTTTTCATAAACTTATTTAACCCAGAAAAGCTCAGCTGAGATTAAAGACCCCATGAAATTGACTTGCATTCTTGATTTTATGCAGTTCCTGTTGAAACAGGTTGCTTGGGCAGGACATAGTACAGGAGGATAATTCACAAGTGCAATTTTATTTGAAGGGATCGGTGGATGAAAGGCGATGTTGAAAGTTTTGTGAAGGTTTTATTGGTGGAAATTTGAATTTGCACTCACTGGTGCAGGATGATGTCACTTTCCTGGGACTTTAAAACCTTTTGCAGTGAGGTCCTAGCCAAGACAAGCGTCGCTGGATAAAAACAAAGATGCTTAGTAACTGAGAGAAAAAAAACAAAACAAAACATGCTGTTCATCTCCATTTGCACGCCAAGTCACAGTTGATCTCACATACTCTATGTAAAAGCAGTTTCCTCTTTTCAGCTCTTGCTTTTCAAGCATCCTCAATCTGATTCTCAGCCTCCACACATCTGTTCTCCAAAACCAAATGCAGCATCACGGCGGCACAGTAGTAAAAAAGATGAAATAACAACAGCTTCGACATCTTCCGTGTTTACAGTTTTGCTGTTGTCAGTCGCGTGCAGAATAACTCGACACCTCATCTTTATTTGCATGTATTTTGCTGTTCCCAGGGTGCGGTGGAAACACAAACACACAAGAGCTTAGGGGCGCTTACTCGGCCCCAGGAACCCTCTGCTGGAAGCAAGACACAGGAACCTTATCCTCAACACTTAAGGGTGCAAAAGGGGCATTTGTTAGAGACTGAGTTGCTGTTAGGTGTTAGATGATGGAATGAGCCTCGTGTAAACTCTGTTCCACGTTTTACGCTCGTGGCAGACAGAGAGAGAGAGGGACTAATATGATTATGGCTAATTTCTGCCAAACTGCTGGGAATGAGGCTCAGGGAGAAAAAAGTCCACACACATTGGCACTAACACAAACATCTACACACCTGCATTACTACATACACACACACACACACACACACACACACACACAGGCGCACAATGTGCAGGCAGACAGGCAGCTGCTGATTGAATTAAGGTGAAATTAACTGGGAACTTTGTGAAAGTTGTGCTGCTTTCCCACAGGCGACAATCCGATTAACTTCATTAACATACCTGGCTTGAGCCTCGGTGCTGGAGAGACAGACAAGCTGACGGAAAAGCCACACAATGTATGGACGAACACAGGAGGGCGGGGTGTGGGATAAAAGAGAGTGATGAAGCAGTAGCCAGATGGAGAGGTAAAGGAGGGAGGAGGCAGGAGGAGGTAAGGGCTGTGCGGTGATATCTGCAGCGTGCAGCGTGTGAAGCGTGTCATCTGTCTAATAGAAAACCTGTGTGTGGCCGAGACTGAAATGTGAAAAAATGCCTTCCTTTTCCCTCTCTCACTATCTCCTGCTATTTGTCCCCGCAGGGTAACTGGTCCTATCAGAGACAGTTCCTCTCTGCCTCTCCGTCTCCCGTCACCTGTCACACATCTGGAGCCGCAATACAACTCCCTCCATTTCTACCGCACGGAATCCTAACTAGGCTGTGAAAGGGAAGATGATTTGGGGCTCTGGTTTTGTTGTTGTTGTTTAATACAGATTATTGGCTAGAGCTGGAGTTTGCAAAGCCTGACTAATGAGCCTCTCATCTCAGATGAACACATCTGTTTGCGGCTTGCAGGCGCACAGTTGACATTAAATGAAAAAACCTGATTGGCAAAAGATGCTTGCAATTAGTCCCATGTGTGCATATAGTGCACGTCGGAGAGAGAGCGGAATCCCATTCATATGGATATACATACGCATGCATTATGTCTTCACTGATGAGCACTCAGAGGATTTTACAGTCATAATACAGATTAAGAGATTAATTTGATTTGTATTGAATTTGAATGTCTTGCAGGAGAATGATGAGAGATGAAAATGTCAGTACTCATAGGATGAACATAAGACAACTTAGATTTGACTTTGAACTTTTGGTCAAGGACAGAGTAACCTTTTTATTGCCCTGCACAGCGCGGTTAAGCCCGCACAATCAGAGTGTCAGTGGAAGCAAACACCTGGACCAATCTGCATCCCTTTGAGGAGCTACAGGTGTGGTTCAGCTGATGATGACAGTGATGTGTGACACTGCGCTGAATATGAAAACAGACACAACAATGGCTGCCCTCGGAGGTAAGCGACAAGGTGCCTTTTAAGTGTTGATTTCCCTATAAAAGTGTCAAGACTCACAAACTGACGTGCACAGAAGCTATCAACATGTTTACTGATACGCTTGCTTGCTTGCTTTCATAGTCACAGTCGTACCTGTCTGTTAATCATTGGCACAGCCTGTTTGTCAGAATGGACTAGTAATAGCTAATGATAGATGGTTGATCCAATCAGCTGCTGTGTATTTTTATTTTTTTAAATTGGACAACGGCTACACAAAGCTTCAGCGGCATGCCAGTGACAAGTCTATGTGTGTGTTTTGTGTGTGTTTGATGATGGGAAGATCTAAAATTTCATTCACATCAATTCTATTCTTTATTTTGAAAAATTAAATGTTTTTGAAAAAGCATTCTTGTCTAATACGAGTTTGATTAGGAATTCAGCAGAACCAGCAGTCTTCACTTTGGGTTTGCTGTGTTCATATACAAAGAGTGAACCGTCAGCCACAGATTTCAGGGCAAATGACGTCATATGCCCATGAGATTTGACATGTCTTAACAGCCAATTCAAACCATGTATTTTTTTTTTCATCTCACATCGACTGTAATGATGACCACCCTCTGGTTTGTGACCTAAAAGATTATACATCGCTCCTCACAGGGGGCTCAGCCCAATTAACTCCCCAGCCTCTCACATTTACCGGCACAAAAGATGAATCTGCTTGCCTTGCAGTCACTTACCCATTTTTTTTCGCCCTAATGAAAGCTAAGTGCGTTTTAGCGTTCTAATGGTTCTGCATTACACTCTGTCATGTCCATCTTACTTATACAACAGTGCCTGATTACGGCCCAAACCTATTAATATCCCCCTTTACACTGGAGAGAGGTGGAGTCTCATTAGATGGCAACTACGCTTTTCCCATTCTCGTGTTCAATTATTCAGTTCATGCAACTTTTAAGGCATTAAACACATGATCCATACAGTGAAGGGCTCCACACTGAGCCAGTGGCCTGATTTAGTTTTACTGAGATGTATATAGATACTTTTCTCCAGAGAGGGGTTTTATTGTTAATGCTGTCACAGTAAAAAAAAAAAAAGTTATTTGCCAGGGAGAGGGCTTAGGGGCTTTGGAAATAGTGTTCCACATGCGTTCGCACACATCTGCTTTTTCTTGTCCATGTCCCTTTTCTCTCTCTTGCTCCCTCGCTTTCTCACACACCCTAACACACACACACACACACACATTGCTGATACGTGTAAAAAAAAGCAGGTGACTTATTTTGTTACCGTGCACACTTTTGATTTGGTCTGTGTTCCTGATGTAAGGTAATTTTCTGCTTAGCTGGAACTCTTAATTGAAATTCTGAATTTCTTGCCATTTCTGCTCACAAAACATTTTTTTTTTTTTTTTTTTTT
>OMLB01056742.1:0-10558 GCA_900302555.1 Myripristis jacobus
GGGGGGGGGGGGGGCTGCAATACGGGCTGTCTGGCTGCACGGCCAGAATGACAATGAGTGAGAGGCGTCTGGAGAATATCAGATGGCGAGCAGCTGTCAATCAGGCTGATTGATCGGCATCCTGCACGGCCTTGAGCGCAGAGCAGGGATCTGAGCCACGTAAGCCGGCCTCGTCTTTGCACCGGCACTTACATTCTACATGGAAAGAGGCGGACAACAAGGCCTGCACAGGGTGAGGGTGTCTGCAGGATTACACAGCTGCTCAATGGCGTTTAGGGGAAAATATCACACCAATTTCCCTGCTCAATTAAAATTCAGACCTGCATGAATACGGGTCGACATCCCAGTTCACTTCTCATAAGAAATACACTGACAAAACAAAACTTTCTCTTAGAAGCAGTCCAACTGTAGGCTTATTCTGTGACATTCATTAACATCTCAATTTTGAGATACTTCTTGATTTCGGAGTTCTTGAAAAACAAAAAACGTCTACTTAGGCGAGGGCTCATGTCTCCCACCATGTCGACAGGAGTTCAAGTCATTATTACGAGTGTGTGAAGCTGTTTTCTCTCATCATGCTATCAATAAGCTGCTTCCACATAACGTATGTTCATGTGATTATTCTGTAGAGATCGCTCGTGAAGGTCCGGTAATGTGCTACAAAGGTCCTTAAAAGAGACCAGACCCACTAAAACATGAGCTGTTAACTGAGGCGTTGTATTCATGTGTATGATGTCACGCTGATTTTTAAGGCGCTAAAGCAACAGTTTTCTTCTTCTCTGAGGGTTTTAGACTTTACATAATCAGACTGACTTAGCTAGCTGCATCAACAACAGAAACTTGGGCGCTGTTTCTTTTTGTCAGGGACACCTCAGCAGGGCAGATCTGAGCCAAAACGGGGCGCTTAAGACCAAAGGGATTAAACATTTTGAAACAGATTACAGTTTTCCTGTTTTTTTTTTGTTTGTTTGTTTGTATGTTTGTTTGCTTCTCATCCACTTCCTCACGGATGCCAACTTCTCTGAAAGCACTGAGAAGCCAAATAAAATCTTGAAGCCAGGGGGACTTCCTAATTTCACTTCTCATTCTCAAAATGCACAGACTGTCAGCTGAGCGGGCCGAGACGCATGCCACGCACCCACAAAGCTGTAGGTATAAATCTCAAACACCAAAGCCTGGTGATTAAATACACTGTCCTCGAACCAAAGAGGCCGAACCTTCAGTCCAAGCAAAAGGCAAACAAAAAAAAACACTGGATTCCCACCTGCCCGCTCAGTTTAGTCCAGCAAGCAGCACTGCTACAAAAAAATAAATCAACTCCACCGTGTCTGTCCGGTCTGCGGCGACTTACTTGGAGATCCTGTCCATGTTTGCGATTTGTTTCTGGTTGCGGATGACCTCGATGGCCGCCCACACGTACTGGACCACCTTGGGGTCCGCCTGCCTCTTCTTCACCACACGTGACATCACTTCCTTATTCATCTGACCTGCTGGAGACAGAAGCAAACACGCATCAGCTCACACCGTGTCGCTCACAGCCGCCTCCCGTTCTGCAAACCAACACAAGCGAAAAGGGGAATATGAAAGGCGTCCAGAGAGGAGCATACAGACGTGTGCAATTTACACGGACCAACTTAAAATCCGTTTCAAAAACTTCAGTTTGAAATCACACAGAAAACTAACAAACAGCCTCATAAGGGGCCAATCCATTAGTAGCAGTGGCAGTAGTCTAGCAACAGGGTCCAAGTTTGACATTTTTTCCCCAGGTAAAGTGAGACAATTTACCGGCCAAGGACATTTTATTTTTTTTTTTTGCATTAATGCGTTCCGCAGCAGGAGGCCTCATCTTTACGGATATTTATTGATCGCTCTGCACAGCGAAACGAGTCACATCAAAGATCTTTAAGTCCCAGTCAATCAATATCAGATATCACACCTCGCCTCTCCTTGGCTAAAGCCCGGTTTTCCACACATTTGGCACTTGGAAGGTGTTAATTTTGGACGCTGACTAGAAACAGTGGAGCTAATAGTGAGCGAAATAGTAATGGTAGCAGTAATCATACTGGTGATGGTAATATTAGTTGAAGTACTTCAGACAGTGGGGATAATAGCAGTAGTAGTTTTTTTTTTAATAATGCTGGGAAAATACTTTAACAGATGCGCTCACACAACACCACATAACAAAAACACGGCTGTAAAAGAAACACAGCTTCTCAAATTAGTTGTAAACTGAATTAAAGAGTGAGGTGATAAAACACTTTTAGATGCAAATGGTGGAGTGAGTGTCTGCCCCGGCAGCAAAATGAGACAATATTGTGTGCGTGAAATTTACTTCTTGGCTCACCTTGCTAAGAGCTGGTCAACTCAAAAGGCAGAAGCCAAGAATATGTTGCTTTACCTGCCAAAATAATTACTGCGCATTTTTCACAGGGATAAAGTCACCCCATCCCTCTTTCAGCGCCTCTCCGCGTACACAACCAGCCACCGAGTTGTGTGTTGACATAAATCAAAACGTGCTCATTAAATCACAGGCTAAGTTGGATCAAGTTTTCAATTCATCATGAACTGCGACAGAATTCTGATTACCAAAGAGCGAAAGTACATTTTTTAAAAAGCACGCTCGCTCCAAAACAGACACCCTGAGTTGAATTTACAGCGTTTCACATTCTGATAATGACTCTCTCACGCTAACATTAGTCAAAACAGGAGTTTAGACGTCACCGACTTGTGTAGCCGCAGCACAACGGGCGGCCAATCCGGGTTTTGTTGGATATAGAGCCATAATTTCACTGTGATTCTATTGGTTCATGTTCTGACCGTGTACAGTGGCCAGCAGCGACCAAATCTAAGAACAAGCGAAAGACTGAAGACTGAAGACAACCAAAGGATTCAAAAGTCACTGCCTACTGTTAAGCGTGAATGAATCTATTTTATTCCTTTTATCTATTACTTTGTGATTTTATATTCGATGTGCACCACTGTTTCCTCTGCGCCTTTTCAGCCTTCACTGGATTTTCTTTTTTTTTTTGGTCTCTGAAAAAAAATTGCTATTTTATGTAAAGCACATTATACTGCCTCGGGTGTGTTATGTGCTACATAAATAAAGCCACCTCGTCACTATCCATTTGCCACTTAGAGAGTATGAATGTGAAGGGATGCACCATGCCGGATTTTTCGTCGATTTATATGCAGATATTTTCCAACTCTTTTGCCTATGTCCATACCGATATACACGCATATTTTTTCCACCTAATCACAGAGAACATCAGGTGTCTCCTGTGGTGGAATTAACATTTTATTTTGGGCCTGCTCTTATTGTGAAGTCCCACTGACATAGGCACACAAAATATAATGCTGTTCTAAAGGTACACATTCACTGCGCAAAACATTTCATCTTAGGTTACATAAAACAGGCCACAGTTATTTTTATGAAACTTTTTTCCCCAAACAAAACTGTAATATTCACCGCACTTAAACAGACCAGGACGATGTTCTCGCTGAGCCACAACCCAGGCGAGTTTTCCACCCATCAGCCTCTCAAATTGGTGTAAATCGTCATTTCGGGGCCGATGCAAATGTTTCATTTTGAAGCCAATATCGGCTGATAACGATGACATGCCGATGTTACCGTGCATTCCTTTACATCTGACATCCTGCAGGCGCTATATCACCATTCAAGCTTTCAAAATGTGGGCCAGCTGAGGCCATCCACAGTAACCAGAGAAACCAGAGGGCTATTCCATGCAACAGGATTATCAGGTTAGCCGGTTAATTTAAGAGTCACCGAATATCTTCTGGAATTCTGTCTGTTATCACCAACCATGATCCGGGATGACGGGGTCGCTGTCCTAAACCCGACATCTGACCTTTGTTTTACATTTTCAAATCGCTATCGGATGCAGCAGGATAATCGTCCCCGCAGATATCTGGCTAACTTGCTAATCCTGGTTTGTTTAAAACCCTGCAGGAGTCTCGCTGGAGCTCTGATGTGTACACGCTGTTCCATCTAAACATGTCGAGTGAGTTCTTTTACTGTATATATATATATAGCGCTTCACCACAAGGACACAATCACAAACAAACACTGACCTGCATAATGAAATACAAAACGTGTGGGAAAAAAAAATAACAGAACACAACAGCAAGTTCTAGTGGAATAAAAAAAAAAAGTTCAAAACCCACAAGGCTTGCCCCAACTGACATCTTTTAAAGCCAAGCTAAAAAAAAAAAAAAATGCTGTTCACCACTGCTTTTAAACTGAAATCCAACATTTTAATACTTTCTATTCCATTAGGCGTGCTGACAGCTGCACTCTGACCATTGATATCGCTGCACTTTAATCTGGCACTTAAACCCTTTTAATTCTGTTTCTTTGTGGTTTCTGTTTTAGTTGCTCTCACTGGTTTTGGTGAGTCCTTTAGAACCAGTTTGGGCTATTTTTCTTCTTATATCATTTGCTCTCTTTTCTTTCTACTGTGTTAAGCACTTTACACGTGCTTTATCAACCTGCCTCGCCTTTCCTTTCCTAGATAACCTGGCCTGCAGCGCAAATAATTAAAACCTCAATAGGAAACCAAACATGGTAGAGCTTCTTCATGACATCCATGTCCTAACTCGTCTTGCCCTGCAGCGATACTCTGGCTGAGCCGTCCTAATACAGCGCCACTGGTTCCCAGATAAAACAAAAGCTAAGCTGATGGATCAGACTGAGCCGCACAAAGCAAATCCCTCAAAATCTAATATACTTGCTTGTAAACCCGCATGGCAAAACAGGGGGAACATGGCACCAGCTCGGCCGGGGTCAGGGCTTCATTTTCCATCTCCACCAAAACATGCAAGAGCCTCAGATGGAGCCCTCGCCAGATGAAATGTGAGGTAGCGTTCAAGCAGCGAGAACCGCAACCAAAACAAGCAGTCTAACATGTTTTTTTTCCCGCTAACCTTGACGGCGTTTCTTCACATGGGTGGCCTATGTGTTTTAAAAATGGCCAAGTAAATAAACTCAAGCTACAACCACCCAGGAGGACCGCAGCCAGCTCACATGAAGATCTGAGCGTACCATCATGCCCCGCTCGCTTCCTTTTACAATGAGGATGAGAGCTCATGTCATACCTAAGCACCTTCAATTTAAAATTCAGATGTAATTACTCCTGAATTGCATTTACAACCTTTCAATGCGGAGATATTCATAATATTCGGTGCTGTCATTACAAAGCCTACTGCCGTCTTTTCCTCCTTGCCTTGTGGACATCAAAAACAAATAATGCAGTGATGACGGCGGCTTTCAAAGAGCCAGAGGGAGTTTGACGAGAGAAACTCTTAAGGACCTTCAAAGGACTGGAATTATACTGGTTTGACTGCGCCGCATAGGCCTGGCCTACCCTGAATATCTTGAAAAATTCAAATCCAATTTTCTGCAGTGCTCTCCTTAAGCATCCGTGAAACTTAAGATGTCACTTTCATAAATCACAGCCAAGAGCTAGCCGTAATAATGATCACAGCATTTCTTATTCTAGGGCTGACGCTTGGCTTTAGTGCTTTTTGTGGCAGAGGAGGCAACGGCGGATGTAGCGAGAGGATGTTGGTTTTAACACGTTTCTCACGCAAGTGTGAACTGTGATTGTAAGATTTTAAAAACGAGAGAGAGAGAGAGAGAGAGAGAAAGAGGGAGAGAGAGAGAATATAATCACCTAAGAATGAATGCGTCGAAAGCTAAGAGGAACACAAAACGTGGCCGGGCACCGCGGCATGGAGCCCTGGGACACAATGGTTTGCGTTTTGCATGGTCGGTCACGGGCGGAGGTGGAGGTTTCTGGACTTGAGATGATTGCACAATGGGCAACGCTGAGAAAATCCTTTCCTTAAGCCTGTTGCACCATTTCCTGCTCCATTATGGACCTGCATAGGCGAGATGTGAGCCCGGGGTAACATCTCGTAGACAATGTGAAACTGAAGCGGCTGATACTGACTTTACACGCCGGGTTCTCCTAAAACACACAGTCCCACTATCCAGATTCCTCTAAAAATGATAATGACAATGTATTAACATTAATAGCATTAACTACTACTGTTATTATTAAAAAGTCACAAAGGTGTTTCCCTAATCTCATCAATTTCGGGTGAAACAGGTGGGATGCAACAGTCCACCGGTGCTTTACTCATAATTTTTGAGCTTTCACAAATTCTAGATGCATCCAAAAAATATCCAAGCCTGCAGGACATCACAGCGTTTTGGCAAAAAAAAAAACTATTTTTTTATTTTTTTTAAGTGTAACAGGTTACTTTAAAAAAAAAAAACCCACAAGGGCTGCAACGAAGGAATATTTTCACTGTCGATGAATCTGCTGTTTTGAAGATTAATCATTTAATCTATAAAATGTTAAAACAGATGACTAATCATGCTGGATGTGAAGCAGCTGATGTCAGGGAAGAGAAAATCTTTTCTGTGGTTAAACGACATGTTGTTATGTGTCAGTTTATGGCTGCTTGGCTGCTGGTTTTACACGTCATTGTGTCAATCTTATTTCATTTTTATGTCAGACAGAGGTTTCTGACTTGGGAATAAAACTGGGAGGTTTTGCAAGTTACAGTCGTGCAGGACTACATTCCCTCTAATATTTGGTCTGTTTTTCCTTCACACCTGCCTAACAAGGACTCAGGTGTGCAGAAGTTGTTTGTTTGTATTCTGTAATGATATGAAACTGAGAAAAGCAATTCCAAGTGTTTGTGCAGCTATGGCCAGCAAATCCTTGGTGGTTTTACTTGATTTAACAACTAAAACGATCAACCAATTTTCAAAATTATAAATCGATCAATTCTGTGTATAACAGATCGGCTCGGCTCACTGTTTCAGATCATGATGCCTATTGGCATTTCATGAAGTAACAATCAAATAGACAGTTGTCCAGAAGTCGAAGCAATGGGATCTTGATGTGAAACAGCATGTAAACATAAAAATTATATATATTTTCGGTAAGTATTGTTGAACATTAGGGCTGCATGATGCGGACAAAATCATACCAGTATTTATGCCAAATCTCAAAAGCAATACATTATGACCATGGGCTCACACTTAACTGATATTTTAAATGTTGCAACAGTGAACATCAAGCATTCTTTAAAAAACAACAGCATTATAACACCAACTGGACGTAGAAAATGCAGTTAACTATTTTGTTGATCAGAGCAGACCAATCACTGTCTTAGGCCGCATTAAAAACTATTCAAATCAAACATTTTTGACACAATGCTTCAACAATAGTAGTGTAGCAGTGAAAATAGAGCATTCTTCAACTAATACCAGCTGGATGCAGAAAATGCATTAACTTCACAAAATATTTTTTTGATCAGAACAGGGCAATCACTGTCTTTGGCTAACCCTAACCATACATTTGATATTGTCCCTATGATCGCCTTTTGAGATATTAATATTGTGCATGTTTGTATCTAGAAAACGATATCATGATAGATTGTTCAGCCCCAGTGAACAGGTACACATTATGAATTTGGATAATAAGGTAAAAAGCATCTTCCACCCCATCATAACTTGAAACATCGCAGGTTTCTTGGCTTGGTGAGTGACAGTAGGTGAAGAAGAAAAAAAAAAACAGGTATAGCCTGCAGCCTTCAAGGCGGCGGAGGGAGAAAGACGAGAGGGGGGCAGCGAGGTGACAGAGAGCAATGTGATCTCCCTGTGCTAGGCCAAGCGCAGTAGGTGTGAATAAGGGCCACCTGTGCCATGATGCCAGAGCTGCAGGGGACACTTCAGCTTCTCCCTGCTCCTTCATATGTGTCCGCCGGGCTGGCACGACTGCAACACAGCCATCGCTCGCTCACTCGCTGGCTGGCTGCATGGCACACACACACACACAGAGAGAGAGAGAGAGAGCCTGGGCTGCACCTCTGTCTCCGGGGACCTCTCACTACATGATGCCAGGACAACAGATTCTGAACCTCACCATGCTCCCCAATCAATTAGATAAGGTGTGCTTCCACTGGGGGCCAATTAGAGGCAGGCAGCCCGGTGATGAGAGGATGGAGACAGGGGGTTTGTGGCTCCCAGGGTAAACAAAAGAACTGTTCCCTCCTCAAAATATCTCATGTCTCCTTCCCTTCCAAAAGAGCCAGCGTCCTCGCCACTTGTAATATCCTGGAAAACTGACACTAGTTGTGAGGCATTTTTATGTCTTCTGCGGATGCCAATGCTGTCCCAAAAAAAAAAAAAAAAAAATCCAGCATGAATTTCTGCCATCCAGCGTTAGCCTGCTAGCAGCCACAGGACACTGACACTGATGGGATGAGACCAGACTAGAGATTTTTCTGAGACGTGAGGACCCGGATCAGTGTCTTGCAAGTGGAGTTCTTCAAAACAAATCTATTTTAGACGAGACATTGAGCACAAGTCATAAATTTGGCAACAAAGGGACAGCGATGCAAGGCCAGGGGCTAACACTAATATTAGCCCAATAGTTAGCCTACTAGCCGACTATATAACGTCCTGCCAAGACAAAGAAAATGAAAATGCT
Source organism: Myripristis jacobus (assembly GCA_900302555.1). Taxonomy (NCBI): domain Eukaryota; kingdom Metazoa; phylum Chordata; class Actinopteri; order Holocentriformes; family Holocentridae; genus Myripristis; species Myripristis jacobus. The sequence continues at coordinate 8,526 of OMLB01056742.1, forward strand.
TGTCTTATATAGCTTAAATGAAGCCCATTTCACTGTATGTGTGATGTGTCGTGACATATGCCCGCAACGAGTCGATTTAAACCACGCGTGGCTAACAAACAAGCTAGTGCGCTAATATTAGTTAGCTTAGCCACGTAGCTAACGTCTGGTTTGGCAAACCCAGCCAGTTTGACAGCGAGCCCGGGCAGGCTTTGCAGGCAGTTTGCGGGACAAACCAGTAGTTTTCAAGAGGAAAATATGCGGTATAATAAGAGGAAGGCACCAAGACACACGAGCGAAACACAATCGAGAAGCTAGCAGGCTAGTCGTTTGTTTTGGAGGGCGCCATGTTCACCATCCTCCATCATGAGACGGGGACGGCCAGCTTAGCTTAGCCTAGCCGTGCTAGCGCCGCCGCTCGCTGGCTGGCTGGCTGGCTGGCCGCGGCGCTGTCATGGAGGCGAGGACGCGAAAGGAAAATTAGTGAAGATAAAATCCAAGCTCACCTGTGCTACAGTGTCACTATCACAGAACGCTGTGGGAAATCCGCGAAGGATTGAGTACGAGGCAGCTTACATTTGTATTTCCGGGCTGGTTGTGTGTGTGTGTGTGTGTATGTGTGTGTGTGTGTGAGGCTGGTGGTGTGTGTCCAGCTGGCTGGGAGGTAAACACAGCGCCTGCAGATCACACTGAGCTCTAGCGGTGAAAGCCCTCAGCTCACACACACACTCACACACACTCAGAGTGTGTTACAGATCAGTGGGTGAAACACCTCACATCAGCAGCACGGGAGGACTGGGACATAAATAATAATGTAATGATAATGATGATAATCAATCTACTTATTCAACAGTGAAGTGGGGTAAAAACAAAACGCACTATCTAATATAATTTGCCACCAAAACCTCCAAAGCTACTCAATAGACTGAATTTTTTGGCTGCTATATCCTTATTATTCGATACTGTCATGATACCTGTGTATTGCGATTTATTTGTGTTTTTGTTTTTTTTATTTATCGTCTGTTCTGCAAATGGCTCAGAACCACACACCGTCTGAGTGACGCAGGTCTGTAGTTTGTGGTTGTGAAGTTTCATGAGGCTGTGATTACCCTACAGGTCACTATAGGTCATTTTATACAGTGATGTGAAGTTTCCCCCCCAAAAAATGGTCTCCTATGGGGGCGAACATCATCACACATGAATTAAATGTGGCTCACTGAATCCACAAGAGTCTTTCCAGTCAAAGCCAACTGATGCAACTCCAAGACTGTTTAGGCCCCAGCTGGCGATACGTTTTTCCCGCACCAAAATTTAGCCAAACTCTGGAAAAACATTTAGGCTCCAGAATTTTTATTTGGTTCTAAGGAAAATACAATGATTTCCATATTTTGCAGAATTTTAGAGTAGAAAAATTGTGATTTATGGTCGCTATCAAGAAGAAGAAGATTGTGGCTATTTGAAACATGAGTCACAAAACCTGAAACTCCAACTCCCACGATGCATCTTGTCTTGAGAGACAACATCTTCAGTGATTCAGTACCAGTCAGTCAGTCAGCTGCATTTCTTTACACAGCACATTTCATTCATAACAGTGCAATGCAAGATGATTCACTGAGTAAAACATGTGCAGTGTGATTTAAAAATAAAAAGAAGAGGAAAAAGTAAAATGCACAATAAAGGCACCGACATGGAAGATAAAACATAACAGGCAGGTTTTGAGCGTCTGTCTAATGGTTTGAACAGATGCAGGCGTCTTCAGATCCCAGTGTGGGACTCTGCAGCTGCAGCTCAGGGCGTCTCTGTCCTCGTGTGACCCGGGCTGACCTGAGCGCCCAGGTGGGAGCGTCCAGGACGTTCATGCAGTCCGGGCCCAGCGCACAGACACGTTTAAAAAGTAATGGGAGAAGCTAAAAATCTCCCCTGAAACTGAGTGGTAGCATTTCTGTGCTCCTCATTTAACTGTGAAAAGTGCAAGTTTGTATGGTTTTGTTTTTGTTTTGAAGATTTTTTTTTTATGAATGTGAAAAACTAACAGTGATTCTTGAGGCTCTATC
>OMLB01056746.1:4441-16046 GCA_900302555.1 Myripristis jacobus
AACATGTGCATGATGGCCTCTCTGCGAGTGGACTATGTGACTATGTGTGTGTGTGTGTGTGTGTGTGTGTGTGTGTGTGCGCGACATTGCAGTATCCTTTTTTTTTCTGAGATATGACAAAATACAGATTTCACCAGATCCATGCAGTGTGTTGTTTGTGTGCAGTCATACAAGAGGAATGTCACTTTTGTTGTTGCAAAATTCAAAGTTTATGACCTTCTAGCATTTGGATTCATAGGAAAAACTGGTATCGATGTCAGAACTTGTTTAACTGAACAAAAGAACAAATTCACCAGAAGAGCTTGTGAGAAATATTTTTGGCTGGGAGGAGAATTGCACCGGTGTTAGAGACCGCTGTGCAAGGGAGTGAGAGAGTGAGAGAGTGAGTGAGCAGGTTACACGATTGGTGAGATGACCAGATTTGCTGGCGAGAGAGAGAGTGAGAGAGAGAGAGAGAGAGAGAGAGAGTAACCGGTGCTGAGAAATACACTTGCGATGTGAACAGCCAAGATCCTGCACGTCTGTAATTTTACGCTTCACGGCACATCTGCAGCGAGACCTGCTGGAAGTGGCTGCTTAACATGAACAACATCAGTGCGACCAAGAGACTCGCTGCTAAAAATAATTTTTCACATCTCCCTATTTTTATCCCTTTGTCCGTCCCTGTGCTCCTGATCGGTAACTTCTCCTGTTAATCTCCTGGTAGAATCACAGACTTTCTTCAGGAGTTGGAGAGTGAAGACAATGGATGAAACACAACGACACAAACTGTTGCAGGATAATAAATTATTATTTGAATTCATAGGCCTGCTGCAATAACAGAAATGCATCATCACAAGTCGAGGCCTAAGCGTGTAAATGCGTTCACCTGAAAGCACCTGAAAGCAGTTTTGTGACAGGTAAAAACAAATATGACAACCTAAATGACAGATGATGTTTGCGCTCACTGGACGGAGCGGGCAGGACCAGTTAAAGCAAAAATGTGACCATCAGAACGAGGAAGTGGGCAAACCGCCACCGCAGAAATGATGATGCTGGATTCAGTTCAGACAGGGAGAAACCAAAAGTAGAATTTAACCCTCCTGTTATCCTCAAATGTACTTTCTATATCAGTTGGGTTCAATTTGGTTACCCAAGTTATGTGTCAGGTCCTTTATATGTGTTGTTGACGACCTAAATAGCTCTTTAAATAAAACATAAGCCCTTCTTATACATCAGAGTTATCACTGGCTCTACAGGTGTGGTTCTGTTACTCGAGGAAATGGAATTAAATTAGGAAAAAGTCATGAAATGAAGCAAACAAAACTCTGTTAATCCTCTATTTAAAGATGTTAAACACTCAATGGGGTCAAATTGAGTCCAAGGATAAAAGGAGGGGTAACTGGATGCTAGTCAGGGTTTGAAATCTGCTGTCCAGCACAGAGCCGAGGTCAAAACAGCTGCTTTCCGGCTGCACACCAGGTTTTGACCTAGTTGTGTTTTCCTATGGGTCCCGACACGTTACAGCCATGAACCGGCTGGCTTTGGGGCGGAGAGGGTTGAGAACCGCTGATTTAGTGATGAGGTGACCAGGTTCATTGTTGTTTTTGCCGCATGTGGTCAACCGCCGGAGCCAGGCAGCATGACTTCACTCAGGTGTGTGTGACCTGCTCCGCCCAGGCCTGAACCCCAACCCACAGAGGTCGCCGCAGGTCGGAGGTGTCGCTGGTCAGCGAGGTCGTTGAGGGCTGGAGGAGAAGATAATTGATACTTTGTGGTTGTTAAAGTCCACCTGGCTGTGGGAGAAGGCGTCTTCAGCAGCCCTCACGGAGGTGACTGTGTATTTAGATATAAAGGAGATGAATGGCAGGAGAATGGCTGTGAGCAACCGCAGATGTTTCTGGAACTCGGGCACTTTGTCGGACGAGACGGCGATGCCACAGCACGGCGAGGGAGAGCGTGTAGCAAGTGACGGCTCATTGAGCAATTGTGGTATCCTTTGCATTGTTACTCCATTTTGGTTCTTCTTTTCTTTTGTGTGGGATTTTCCCACACTGTAATATTTGACAAGAGGCTTGTGTTTTCACTCACTGTACAAATAACAGCTTGCTGTGATACCGTGCAATTGTCCTTGGGTTCGTGTCCCCTCACAGTGAATTCAGCTTGTAATTTGGCTGTCGTCAACTCTCTCCTGACAAACTCCCTTCCTGTCCTGTCCTGTCCTGTTCTGATGCAGGGTCACATTGCTGCTGTAACTTGGGAAATGTACGCTTGGTGACTGGCTGACCCCACAAGTTATAGATTTCTGTCTATATAACTCCCAGTGCGCTGTCAGCGTGGAGGCTTTAGCTGTTTCGAAATGGAAATTGGAGAAACCAGAAACCAGGGTCATTCAGTCATTTGCCTACTGAATATCTTGGGAAGACATACTCCATTAAAATGTAAATAGTACATGCTGAAACCAGGAAAATCCTATGCAAGTTTAAGCCAGAGAATGTAGAGCTGGTATTGATGTGGCTGCGGAAATGATTCTGCCAGCTAAATCGACGCATCTATGTCTGCTGCGCTCTATTGATTTCTGAGGAAACAAAATGTTTCTGCATGTCATAAAGCAAAATCTGAAGTACAGGCCAGTGACTGAGTGGTTTATTCCTAGTGCCAGACAAAATGTGTGTTTTAAACAAACTATTATGTCAGATTAACTGACATACACATGCAGATACAAAGAGGGAGAAACAGCAACAGAGAGAAAAACACAAGCGCCCTGAGGAACAAAAGGCGATTGTAGTTTGACTGCACCCACGGGAGAACGTCTGATGTAGCACCAACGCCTGGGATAAACAGCAGGAAGAGGCCTGATTTCGATGTTTACAGGCTGCATTCTAGCACTCGCTGTCAAGGGATATGTGATCTTGTCTAATCAACGCTCTATTCACTTCTAGAAAAACCTGTTTGGGCGCTGGAGCACGATGCCTCTCTGCCTGTCCCACGCTGCGATTCAACGCAGCCGCGCGGGGCAACCCTCGAACTCCTCGTAAATGTTAGCTCTTAACCTTGTCTTGCACACAAGCAGAAACCCAACTCACACACATACACACAAACATGCACGAGTATTTACAGCAGCTACAGGTAATTGTGTATATTTACGCGAGCGTGCACGGACATGCATGAGGGAATACGCACGCACACATATTTAACATTTAGTTTAGCGAGGAAGGATCCCAACAAGTCTAAACACATTAAGTCAGATTAAACCCAGGTACATCAGATAAGCTGCATATGGCTTGCCATGGTTTACTTGTTTCTTTCTCAAATTTAATAAATGCACATCAGTTCGTCCTGCTGTCACATGCTTCCTCTATCAGATCAAGCAGCTTAAACACAGATTAAGTTGGCTAAACTGTCAGGATGAATCACATCCTGCCAGAGGAGCTGTGATAGACAACAATTTTTTTGTTAGGCGCAATGAAAAGACTCGCTCACTTTGCTTCTCTTAACTGATTATGGTGACTTGTGTATGAATGCATCAGCTCAGTGTCTGCAGTCATTAGATACGGTCCATCGTGGTGCATTAATGGTTGTAAGCTGTTAATTTTTGACTCACCACTGCACCTTGTTTGCCCCGGTCAGAATGGCCTCTGAATGCATGTGTTCTTAGTCACTGGCTAAAAATGGATCTAAAAGGCCATCGTGTTCAAATTTCTGTCATATTTATGTTGTTATGACTCAGATTTTTGGAGCTCAACATGTTCTAAGGCCTCAAGACTCCGGGCCCGATCTTACGCCCGGCACAGAGCGGCACCAAGTGTGAAGCAAGAGTCTTTTCTAGTTTCCAGGCAGCTCAGTTGTCATTTCCCTGTCCAGTGCCCACGTTGTGGAAACAGCAAAGTCTCTTGTGTCCAAATGAGCTGTGGTCAGCTGCATTGTAGCTGCATTGCTATCCTGAGGCAGTTGCGCGTCCGCTCTGCTTGTCCCACACACAGGGACGCTGCCTCACCTCAGGGAGCTCAGATGGAGTCCTGCTGTCGCCGTAGATGATCTGCTCGTGCGCTTTCACTCGGTGCACGAGCAGATCCGCTTCCTCTGCAGAGAAGCCTTCCTTCTTACCTGGAAAATCCTCCATTATAACATTTTTTTCTCCTTTTAAACTCCATTGCAGCTGTTGGAAATATCTTGTCACACCAAGTTAAATCACTCATTGTCATGCTGTCAGCTTCTGTGTCCTCAACAAAGGTTAAAAAAGGCTCTGAAATTTCCTGGTAGAGCCATGGACATTACATTGACTCTTCTCCAGTTTAAGATGCATGACTTCCCTGATCCAGTGACAGTATGTCAGAGGCATTGGGTGTTTCCATTTAAATAATATCAGAATCCTCGCCAGGAGTGAGCAGAAGGCCAACATGCTGGTTTCCCACATACCGTGTCTGCCGGGGCCACACCAAACACCAGCTAATGGAGACGGCACTACGGCTTTTCCAGATATCTTAGGGAAGGTCTTAAACATACGCCAGAACGTGTAAAGCCTTGGACATGTCTAAAACATGTGCAGCAGAGTGGCTGGAGCCTGCCTGCATCGATCACATGTGAGATCTATATCGGCTTTGATCTTAGACAGTCTGACTTTAGACAAATGCAGGCGGTGTACAATTTCGAATAGAATAACAGCATGCCTAAGACATATGGAGGAGAAGAAAATTCCCTCTATTGTTTGGTGCCAAGGCTCTTGGTTTGTCTAAATCTGTCTCCCATTTATTTTTTAAGAAGGTCTAGAGGTGTCAAGTTGTGTATGTGCGAGTTGTTTGTAAATTGTGCTTGTAGCCTGTTTTTAGACCGATTTACAGTTAAAAATTGAATCAGAAAAGAGAAGTGGGAGGGCACGACTGAAAGCAATTCAAGTTCTAGGTTAAATATCCAGCGATGCAAGTTCCCGCTGCTTGACCATACAACTTCCAAAAGCACAGCCGTCTTAAACTGATTCCATATTTTAATTGAGTGTAAAACAACGGGGTTAGATGTGAAGCTAGAAATTAGCCGTGTGAGTGGCAGATTAGAGCAGAATAAGGCTGCCGGAGAGATGGACCCAACACTCGCCCCCCTCAGCGTGATCCTTCTGGGGGCAGTGACATCATTTCTGTTTTTAAAAGGAAGTGACTTTAAAGGCAACCGAGTGTCAACAGGCATCAGCTTGCTTTTCTGGATATTAACCTTGTAGCCAGATATTTTGTCAAATTCTGTTTGTGAGAACATTAACTTAGGGAGATTCGAAAGGGGTTGTGATGTGTACGACAACATATCGTTCGCCTAAAGTGAAACTTCATGCTGCAGTGCTGCTTGCTGAATCCCCCAGATCTCAGGTGGGGACAAGGGGCACCCCTGTCTCGTGTCGCGTTGGAGCTTGAAGTAGGTGGGCAGATTCTTGTATGTATATAAGAGTCTGATCGATGATATGAACTTCTGGCCAAATCCAAACCACTCCAGTGTGCTGAGAAGATGCCTGGAATGCCTTTTCAGCATCAGATGAGAACACTACCTCTGGCACGCAGGCTGGTGAGGGTCTAGAAAGGAAAAAAATTATTCTTAATAAAACCCATTTGTTCAGGTGACATGATGGAAGAACCCCTCCAAATGGTGAGCCAGAATATTCGCAAGGATTTTAGCATCAGTGTTCAGAGGAGAAATTGGGACGGTGGCTTTTCAAGAAGGTGATTCGTCAAGGACTGACATTAAGTAATAAAGGGGAGTGTTGGCCTGAGAATTTATTGAAGAAGTCTGTTAGATAACCAGGGATTTTCCGCTTTGCCTAGACCTGATTGCTGATGCTGCGACTGTGGCCAAGAGATCCTCCTCCAACACAGCAGCCATCCCTGGGTCAAAGGAAGCGACACACAGAATCCTAAAAAAAGATCCACCAGTGCGGAAGGGCTGGCCAATAAGACGGAGGCATATAAAGATTGATAAAAACTTGGAAAACATGAGTTATTTTTAGCCTTTTGCTGCTTTTTGAGCCTTGACTGCAGGAATGGTCTGATCGGCAGTTCTTTGTTGGAGCCAGTGAGCGATTATGAGCAAGTGAGCATTTTTCATTTCTCATTTTAACGCTGCAGAGATGTGCATTTTTAGCGAGAGAAGACTCTCTGATTTGAGGGTTTCGGTGTCAGTCTCTGGTCTGTCTGACGGGGGCGGAGGGTCGGTAGAGCTTGGGCTCGAGTCGGCATTGGGCCTGGATGATGTGGTGTATTTATATTTGTTCAGGCTTGTTGCCATCAGCCCACGTGCACACTGTCCCTTCGCCTTCAGAAATATGTTCAGAGCAGCTTGCCCTATGTTTTGAAATGCCAAACGCCAAAAAGCAGACACGCTTTCATTTACCTCCACACTTCGTTTTACTGGCACACTTTATATCTCACCGCACTTCATTTTACTGGCAGTGAGATCTTGTAAAGTCAGCAGGTAGTTTTGACTTAACGGCCTGCTGTACATCGACTTCTTCATATCTGCAGTCTGCAAAGAAAAGCTTTAGTCCAATGAAAAAACTTACTGACGCTTAAATCAGTTTTGACATAGTGCAGCATCCTTACGACTGTACCTGCAGTGTGCCTGCGTGGAAATGAAAAGCCAAATGAATTGATCTGTCAAATAGCTCTGTTGCTAAATTCAGGTGTTTTTCTGTCACAGATCGATCCCAAGCAAGTCATTGTATGATTTCTTGTGCCTTATTTCTTAGTATTGGACAACTGATGACTATTTAAAACTAATATTTGAACTTTGCAGGACCAAACACTGTTAATTAGAGTTTATCTGGCCAACTATCTTTTGTTATTGTCTGATAGTATTAAACATTTGGCAGGGGATCATGTGATTGCCCCTGTCTGTGTGTCTTTTCATTGGTCAGCAGAATAACTCAAAAAGTACCGGACAGATTTGCACAAAACCTGTTTGGAACATTTGATGTGGACCAGTGAAAAAACTGATGCACTTTCTGAGCCAACTGGCCTCAAACAGGTGTGTCAGTGGGCGGGGCTTAGCACAAACAGGGCTGTAGCCTCCAGACACATCCAGGTAACTCGGAGAGGAGTTTAGTCAGGGGTCAAGGCAGCACTGACCAAGTGTCCTCTCTGACTGGCCGAAAAGGCTGTGTCCTGTTAATTGCCTTAAGGGGGCCATAATTTCTAAACACATGCATGCACAAAACCTGTCAGGGAGATGAAGTGATTAACTTACCAGGCCAGTTTGCCTTTTTCAGCTAATCAATTAATCACAGTCTTCAAAATTTTACAAATAAAATAAAAAACAATGACGTTTCCAGAGCCCATAGTCATGTCTTCAAACTGCATGCTTAGTCTGACCAACAGCCACGAAAACACCCAAACTTTTAACTTTATAAAGATATGAAGCATTTGTGAGGCTGAATGATTTGTATTTTTACTTAATGACTAAGTTGATTAGTTGATTATGCATGTTATTTATTATTTTTCTGATGATTAATTGACTAATCATTTCACCGCCGGTTTACAGATAAAATCCCTACTTAGCTATCTAGTTATTCCAACAGGCGTCCTGTAACTTGCTACCTAGACCACTGCACCTGTATCCCATCTTCTGCATCCTTTTCATTCTATTGTATAGTTCAGCTGGTCATGCAAACGACAATATGTTAAAGTTTGCACAGGTGTTGGATGGTTTTGACTCACACAATGAGTGGCTGCTGTGGAAAAGTAAGAATAAATCTGGCCTTACTTCTGAAGACTTGCCTACATCAGTGGAAAATCCCCCTTTTATCACTCCAGGCGTTTAATTTCTAACACATTTTTTTGCCAAGTGATGGACGGATTGACACACTGATTAATGGAGTAGACCTATATGCACATTTGTGCATATAGAGCTAGATGTCCAATGTGTGTGTGTGAGAGAGAGAGAGAGAGAGAGAGACTTCAGTAGACTATGTCTCCTGAAGAATGAAATTCCTCTTATTTTGTGTCTACACAACAACTTGCCTCTGTCGGTGTTGAGCATTTATTTCCCAAACAGCCCTTGCGAGTGGCAGATTTCCAGTAAAGCTGCCAGTGACACAGAATCAGAAACCGCAGAGCATAGTTTTCCATTTTAACAGATCAAAATGTGAATAGAAGAGCATAAAATAACATACCTGCAGAAATTTCCTTTTCACCTGGAGGCTACCTCAGCAGTCTAGACCAGTGGTTGCCAAGCCTGTTTTAACCAATGCACCCTGGATCTCCCTTCAGCATACATTCTTGGAATGCCCTAGGTCTCTGGTTTGTTGATGTAAAGTTTCATGAGGCTTTGAATATCCTAGAGGTCACTATAGGTCATTTTATACAGTGACTTCAATTTCAAAAACTGGCCTCAGGCTGCACAAATACACAGCAAATTTTACAGCAGGCCAAAAGAACACATTAACACAGCATGAAACAAGCCTTGCGTCAGAACAATGGCGAACAAATCTACATCAAAACAACCAAACCTTCATCGATACAATGCGTCAATAAAAGTTTCCAGAGCATATCAGCTGGTCCAGCAGCGGCCTCGCGGGAAAACGATCGCCTCTGGTCCTCAAACATGGTGCTACATAAAGCAGTGTCATTTCAGGTTCCAGGTCTCTTTCTGGGTCATGTCCATGAGACAGATGTATGGATTGTCTATGGCATGACTGTGAACTTTCATCTGCATGCTCTTGTTGTGAGATATTGATAATAATATATCACATTCACATTTTTTTCTATGTCGAATTGTCAGCTGATGCCACAGCGTGTCTTATTACTCTGAGATGTCATAAAAAATGTTTGCCTGTCATGATGTTATTTAGCTAAATGGTCTCTGTCTCTGCCCTCTCCCTGCAGGCCTGTTGTTGATAGCCCCTGTCCTGATGGCCCCGACGCCGCCCGGCCTGTGCACAGCCCTGAAGACGCTCAACGGCAGCCTCAGCCACAGACGGCGATACATGGTGAGAGAACAAAGTCACACTTGTTGAAGCAGGTTAAAGCTAATTCTCACAGAGCTGCATGCATGTGGATGTTTATTTCCCCAAGTTTGCTTGTGGCTAGTGTTTGGGAAGCTCATGTTTACTCTGCAAACCCGTCCTCCATAAGATGCACTGCTAGTGATATTATGCGAAGGACATGTATGTGATTTTGAGGTTAAGTGTTTCGGTCCACAAACACTGTTTAACAACAGGCAGCCATCATTGGTTTTTCAGAAACACTAACAGGTATGAAAGTGCCTGCTGGGTCTGTGTGTTGTCAGTGCAGAAACAGAGTCATTGCTATGTTTCCTGGGTCCTGTGTTCTTCAGATTTATATGGGAACATGACAAAGAGCCAAAGACCCAATTTTCTCCAATTCTGTATGTGTGCTTTCCCTGGGTCATATGTTCCCAATGTCCAATGCTCCCAGGATCCACTGTTCCCAAGGCCCTATGTTCCCAAGGTCCTGTGTTCCCATGATCCACTGTTCCCAAGGTCTTATGTTTCCATGGTCCTGTGTTCCCAATGTCCTATGTTCCCCAGGATCCACTGTTCTCAAGGTCCTATGTTCCCATGCTCCTGTGTTACCAAGGTTGTATGTTCTCATGTACCTGTGTTACCAAGGTCCTATGTTCTCATGGTCCAATGCTCCCAGGATCCACTGTTCCCAAGGCCCTATGTTCCCATGGTCCCTATGTTCCCGAGGTCCTATGTTCCCATGATCCACTGTTCCCAAGGTCCTATGCTCCCATGGTCCTATGTTCCCAATAGGACATTGGGAACATAGGACCATAGGAGCCCCAGGATCCACTGTTCCCAAGGTCCTATGTTACCAAGGTCCTATTCCCATCATTCTACGTTTCCAGGATCCACTGTTCCCAAGGTCCTATGTACCCCGATTTATATGGCACATAATGGGAACATGACAGATGGTCCTACGCATAGGATCCTGGCAACAGAGATACACTCCAGCAGAAACAGCTAGCAGATAAAACATACCGAGTAATCGTTGTAGTCATTTATCAAGAAAAACTACCAAATATTAGCTGCTTACAAGTTTATGAATGCTAATTCTTGCTTGCTTGTACTTGAACTTGAACCTGAACTTGTAATAGACATTTTGTCATGACAGTGACAGTCCTCGATGCCAGTCTACCTCAGAAAGGAAGAATAACTCTTTCTTTCTCTCTCTTTTCTCTTGCTGTGTTTCCCCTTTGCTGTGTTACAGAAACACAACTTCCCCATCAATTACACCATCAAGGTTCACAATGAGGAAGTCTTCAGACTCTCAAATATTTCTAGACTGGTAAGAGCCGCCTCTCTCTCTCTCTCTGTCTCTCTCTCTCTCTCTCTCTCTCTCTCTCTCACAACAACTGTATCAATCTCTCCCCCTCATGTTTTTTCTTCTCTGTCTCAGATCAAAGTTTGAGTCTGTGTGTGCTCCTTAGCTGTGGTAGTGTTACATCAGGACCTGTTGTTGATTGTTGGATAAATGTATAATTAAACAAATGTTACATTCTCTTCTCTTCTCTTCTCTTCTCTTCTCTTCTCTTCTCTTCTCTTCTCAGAAGTTAAAGGTGGAGGGTTTGGAGGAACTTGTCCTGCAGAGGTTATGGTTCCAGGTCAACCAAGGCGTGTTGAAAAAGGTATCAACGCCAGCCGTCCATTTAAAGTTGCAACACCTTGGACTTTATGCAGTGTAGAGGTTTAAATTAAATTGAAGAGTTTGCTCGGGATTCCTAACCTGACCTATCTATTGTCCAGTTATTTTTTTTCATGTTTATCAATGTTTTCTCAATGTAGTCCTATCAATATGGTGGTCAAATTGGCTACTATTAATAAATCCAAATGGGCTCACAAAAAACTCTTGATGAATGGGAATGACAGGTCATCCGGGTTCTGCCAGAGAGACATCCCTCCCGTTCGTACACCGCCGAGCTGGAGAGCCGCTTCAGGGACGCCGAGGGAGTCTTCGTCCAGTCGCTTCCCTCTGAGGTGAGCCACACAACACCCAGTCGGACCACAGCTGGGCCCGCTTCCCCTTCAGTCCAGTCCCCGAATGTCCCTCACAGTGCAGACATTAAAAACAAGAACAACAGATGATTGTCACCATATGAGAGGATTTTGAATGCTGAATGCACGCTGTTATCATCGGCATATAAATTACAACTTCTGCAGTGACATGCGTACCTCTCGCTTATCATTTTCTCTGGTTATGGGGCTTGCTGCATTTGTATTTTTGATGCTGCTCGGGGCTAACAACCCTGTGAACTCTGGGTTAACTTCAGCCCTTACAAGCTTCCTGTTGGCTCAGAGGTCTCAGACACACATCATGTAATTTTGACATCCAGGATTCAAATCTAAAGCCAGGATGTGTGTTGCATGTCATCCCCCTCTGTCTCCCCATTCATCTGTCTCTTAAAGGTAAGAAATGCCAAAAAATAATCTTAGAAAAAAAAAGAATTGTCTCGATGTTACAAGCACGTAACATTAGCAAATTCTTGGGATTAACTATACAACTTTGGACCAAACTCTAACTTTGTATGGAAGAATATTGAAGGCAAATTTTAATACACAAAAAATAGTAAAATATTACCGTAAATAAAAAGCTGCATGATGAATAAATAATAATAAAATAATTAAAAA
>OMLB01056748.1:0-10818 GCA_900302555.1 Myripristis jacobus
GTTCCTGTGATGGGGAAAATCACATGGAGTTACAGTTGCGTGATCCTGCTGGCCATCATTTGCTGCTGTCGAGCCATCACTCTGGAGTCCATCTACTGGAACAGCTCCAACACAAAGTAAGTGGAGATGTGCAGTTTCCTAGTTCAGATATGGGTGTAACTTTCTGCTGCTGTCACATCAGTGATGATTGACAATTTGGCAACCAGATGAAAAACACAACTCAATTAAGCAATTCAGGATATTAGCCTTCTGTTTTTGGTATTTTTGGTATTTCATATCAATAATATGATGCAGAAGTTTTGTGCACTGCCACTGTCTGCAGTGTAGTGCTGATTTAATTAAAGCAGGCGAAACCAGGTTGCACTGACACATTATACTGCCGATAATATGTAAGATATAATGTATTCATCAATCTGATGTTACAGGGTAGGTGAATAGCAATAAACAATAAAATATTGCATGGATGCTCATAATAGCCGACTGATGGTTGGTTAAGTTTATAAGAATGACTATTAAAATTACATGGCTCCCAACCTTGTATCAGTGTGGTTCATTGGTTTAAATAATGATTGAAATGACATCTCATAAATCCTTTTTTTTTTCCTTTGATGGTTTACCTCTCTCTCTCTCTCTCTCTCTCTCTCTCTCTCTCTCTCTCTCTCTTGCTCTCTCTCTGTCTCTCTCAGATTCATTCCAGGTCGGGGTCTGGTCCTCTTTCCTCAGATAGGGGACAAGATGGACATTGTTTGTCCCCGTGTCTCCTCAGGAGGAAAGGAGGAGTTCTACCGCGTGTACCTTGTAACCCGCAGTCAGATGGAGAGCTGCACCATCGACAAGTCAGACACTCCTCTGCTCAACTGTGACAAGCCCCACAGGGATGTTAAGTTCACCTTCAAGTTCCAGGAGTTCAGCCCCAACCTCTGGGGTTTGGAGTTCCTCAAGGGAAGGGACTATTATATCACCTGTGAGTTGTACCGTCTGTTCTACCCCGCAGTCATCAGTTCAAAAATAATATCTGGCTTGAGCCATGGCTTTTTTGTGACAACATTTACGTCTAAATCGATCAATAGGATCTGTAAAAATCAGCTGAAGCTGCTGCTTGCTACAGGTGGAGGAACGTTTGAATCTATTTCATCGAAGGTTATGTTTTTTTCCATCATCCTCCACTCCCTCCCATTTTGTCAGTTCGCATGAGAATCAAATGTGGCCTCGTTACTGGTCCACTGTTGGTTAACCAGCATCTTAGTGCCAAGTGTTGCGTGAGATTGAGAGCAAGTCTTACCATGTAGCCTCACCCCTCATCTACCTCGCTCTGTTCTGACAGCACACTTTGCGCTGGCAGGCCACTGTGATTCCAGGGGCTTACATGCCCCAAATCACACAAGGCTTTTACAACATCAGGCAGATTTGACGCGAGCTTTCATGGCAACATAGCTTGTAGCCTGTGAGACGTTGTTATCTGACCTAAATGCTCCTAACAAGTCTACATGTGTGTGTGGGTGTGCGTGCATGCGTGTGTGTGTGTGTGTGTGTGTGTGTGTGTGTGTGTGACAGAAAGAGTTCTTGTTGGATGTGTGTAGCCTATATGTGCATGTGAGGATTTGCAGTTGCGTGAGATTTTGAATGTGTTTAAATCTCCTGTGCGACACTAGTCTAGTGCATTTTCAGTGTGTCTAGTGTATAGTCTTTTAGTGTTTAGTGTGTTTAATAAGACATGTTTTAGCGACTAAAATACACCCCCTTCCAAAAAAGGCACTGCACTTAGGGAGTATGGTTGTAACATGGAGAGACTTGTAATGCCACCAAGTCCACCAATCAGGGATAAGATAGGAGTCATATGACTGAGGGACCAAGAGACCAAGACTATATTTTGTTTAGTACTCATAATTTCAAACCACTATGCCAATACAGCTGGCTGACAGGGGGTGGGGTGGGTTGCAACACATCTTTAAGTGTTACAGCCAGCCCCCCTACATGCAAATACGCAGAAAAAAAAAAAACAGCTGGTTGCCAGGACAAAATGTTGTTTTCAAGTTTTGTGACATAGTATAAAGCAAGTGAAATGGTGTTAGGATGTAGGTGAGGTGGTGGATGTCATAATCACACAGGACTTGTGCAGACTTGAGTTCCATGTCAAGTGAGAGCTGTGTTCATTTTTATTAATTTTGTTTTTCTTTTTTTTTTCTGACCTAAATATAATGGACATCACCTCACGAGGTCTGTGATATTATTTCAAAGTTTACAAATGGTGCCATTTGTAGAAAATAAATGTGGGTGCTTTGTGTAAACGTTGGAGAACTCCAGCTCAAAAATTCAGTGAGTTACAAGGCTGAAGCAAAAAGTTTACACCCATACCCAGTCTCTCCTGTGCTTCATCTTTGATAGTGTTTATGTTTTGTGTGTGTGATGATTTACACAAAATGGTTTGTGTCATGTCTGTATGACATTTTTGCCTGTGTAATGTAACATATGGTAATACGCCCGGGTGTGTATAAACTGTCCTCAAAGAGTTTTGCTTGATGGTTTGCATTATCGTGACTACACAAAAAGCACTAGCTTTGCAAATTATACTAAGTGTATTGAACTTTCTCTTTCAAACTGTCTCTTTGTTTCCCCTCCCTCTCCGTATCAGCCACTTCTACTAGTTCTTTGCAAGGTTTGGATAATACTGATGGAGGTGTGTGTAGAACCAAATCCATGAAGCTGGTGCTGAGAGTGGGACAGAGTAAGTATTTTGTCATGTTTATGTGTGTGTGTGTGTGTGTGTGTGTGTGTGTGAGAGAGAGAGAGAGAGAGAGAGAGAGAGAATTTTAATTTGTGTTCATGCAATAATATATTCCTAATTTAAACCACTGGCAGCTTCGTAGCATCAGTGTAGGATGCAGTCTCTTTGGACTACATGGCAATCAATAGTGTTTTTTAATCTCAGCGCCAGAGCAGATATTTTATTATTTCTGTATTTTAAAATTCTAACTCTAAACAAGAGCCTGAACCTGTTCCATGTCATTACCTGAAATGCCCTGATGAAAAATCACTACACTATTTCAATAAAATAATATTCCTATAGAAACTTTGTTATATGTATCACATTTTCATTTGTCTTTTAACTTGATAAGAATCTGCTTATATGAAGAAGTAAACTTTTACACTGTATCTGTTTCAGTCAGAATCAGTCCCAACATATTTAGGATCATTTTAAAGTAGACCTTATCACAAAATTATGAATGGAACAATTACTTTTTAAATTAAAAAGATTATTTTGTTTGTGCTTCATTTAATGCCAAACAATATTCTCCAAAATTGTGAATTCATTGCAAATAAATGGTGAAGTAAGCCTATGTGCATACCAGAATGTTAAAGGATATTGGGCCAGAAAAGCATTTGTTAACTCCGTACTCATCATTTAGCATATAATATAACACACTATGCTTTATTAATTCCCAAGGGAGAAAACTGCTTTGCCACAATACACACAAGGCATAGAAAAAGAGTTAAGAGTCTTAAGTTGTAATAAAATCACAGTCACAGTCATAGAGTGGAGGAGCTTGCATATTCCATAACAGTGTAAAATAAATAGACAATTCAGTTCAATTCAATTTTATTTATTTATATAGCCCAGAATCACAAATTACAAATTTGTCCCAAAGGGCTTTACAGGAATACAACATCCTCTGTCCTTAAACCCTCACATCGGATGAGGAACAACTCCCTAAAAAAACCCTTTACCATAAAAAAGTAGACATCGGCTTCATCCTTTCATCAGCAGTGTTCATTGAAAAACCTAACTGCTGCAGGTGCAAAAGACTTCCTAAACCTACCACAAGAACACTTTATAAATCTTTAAAATGTTGGGTACATCATCATTAAAAACACCGGGCGACGTTCCCTCTTGTTGTATTCTCAGAAGAGTATCGGGTAAGACCAGTAATGGATGCTGCATTTTTGATCAGCTTGATGATCTTATTCCTAAACAAATACGCTGCAGTGTCAAAATGTCTAAACCAAAAAATGTATTGCATATGAACATTTAGACTTAAAGCCAAACATGGTGGAACCTACGTCAATGCATGCGTGAACACTAGTTAATACTGGCTCATCACTTAAGCCACTTTTGTCTGCATCATTAGCTTTGGTAGCCACAAAAACTACTTGGTTATGGTTAGGAAAAGGTTATGGTTAACATTAGTGAGCCAATGTTATCTAAAACTGACAACGGCTCTTGAAGGACTTGCGGCTCCAATCCTGGTCGGCAGAAGCAAAGTTCTGTTGATGTTGCTGTCTACCTCCTAACATGACATTTTCGCTCGCTTTTGTACTGCGTCACAAAATTTGAAAATGTGACTTTTCAACATGTCCTCGGTTTGCAGAAGTATGAAATGTCCACATTTTTTCGTGGCGACTGAGCTGTCTCCTTCCACTTCATTGGGTTTTCCACATGAGGTCCTAGGTATTTACACGAGAGCACCATGTCAACTGCTTGTCCTTTACTCACGATGGGTTTGTCTCTGTTTTTTTTCTATCCACGTCCTGATTGTAGTGTAGGAGGTTGTTTTCATGTTGTTTTTGTCTGTTTATTAGCAGGCTATATCTCTAAAAGTTATGACCAATTTTGCACGAAGCTTTGTGGGAAGGTTTGGGGCAAGGAAGAAGTGATTCACTTTTCACACTGATTAGCCAGAGAGAGGTATCACAGCTGGTATGGCTTCACATAAAAAGCCATACAACTTCCAAAAGCATTCAATCAACACCATGAAACTGTGGAAAGGTTGGTCATGAGGTAAGGAAGAAGTGACTCACTGTTCACACCTATTGGCTAAAGGGGTGTGTGATGGTGGGTGGGATTAATTTTTGGTGAATACTCAACATGTGGACCTGGCATATCTTGCCAGTTGCATTGTGTTGTGGAGGTTTGCACACTGCTGAGTGCTCTCTAGTTTAAGGTACAGCCAACTAAGGCAGAATTTTATAAATAGCATGATTCTGTATTATGTTCACAGTCAAAAATGTAGGGGAAGGAGTAATGGCTTAAAATTAACTTTCCCAGGATTTCATTTTTAAAAACTAAAGAAATTTATGTAAACGGGCGAAACTGGTGAGGAAATTTCTCCAATTCCTTGCAGCTCAATAGATACAGTGTAGTACCAACACTGTCAAAAGTAACATGCATACACATCTTGCACTGTACTTTTAAACATGCCATGCTGAAAAAACCACAGCACATTATGTTCCAACTGTTTTCATTTATTTCCAAAGTCAGTGCTATAAAATGTATAGCATGACGGGGCTTTCACATAATGCATCTTTATGAGTCCTCTACCGCATTGTTGGCTGTGAGTGAAATGTTCCTCTTGGGATGTGATCTGCTGTAGATCTGTCCTGTAAAACTCTCACGGTGAGAGGTGGGGGCTTGAGAACAAAAATGATGACCTTAGAACAAAATAAGTAGATGCAATGCAAGGTAAAAAAACAACAACAACAACACATAATTAAAAAATCTAATAAAAATAAAACATAATTCAGGAGGAAAATTATTATTATTTGGTTTTATTCCTAGTTTAATCAAACGTAATTTATATCAGCAGTTGTTGGATCCACTGTATATGGCTGGTAACCTTCCAAAGACAATGACACCTTATACAAGTTATTTTGTGAAGAATTGTTGTAATTTACCTTTTGTTATAGCAACTCCCCTTCAGTTTTGCTCATCTGTTTCTCCTTTAGCTAATGATTTTGTATGTTTCCCAGAATGCCCTGCGAAACCCCCCAGAACACAGATGTAGACGTGTTTCATTGCCCTGTGGGTCACGTAAGGAATAATCACGGTGACAGCACAGTACGAACAAGAGAGTGATTTTTTCCAGTCACACAAAATAAGAATTAGGCCTTGTCATTCAAAACCAAACGTGTCTTGTGGCTGTATTGGATTATGATTTATTAAAGCTACTTTTGGTGGTGAAAGTGGCACTGCTTCCTCTGCTATGATGATTTTTCTTTGTGTGATGAATATCAGTGCAAAATGATGAGCCTGACATTTGCTGTTGATATCAAACTCTTTCCACATTTGGCCAGTTGTCCTCAGGAAACATAAAATACAGCACCAACCAATGGGGTGGGCCCAGAATGGCAAGTTATATGTTTTTCAAACAGCAAGCAGACATTTCAAGTTGGAGATTTCTTTTGAATTTAGCCTTTTGATGGACGACAGGGGGTATGATAATTACGATGGATGTAGAGTTGTTGATGTTTGCATGTCGCTGTGCTGCTTAGCCATCTTGCCTTGCTTCAGGTTCCTCAGATCCACCTTCAGTCCTCCAGGAATCCCCAACCAGATTCCCACCCAAACAACCAAAGTCGAAGGCCAAGGACCCCTTTGTGAAGGAGAACGACATGAAAAGCAAATCAGGTATGTAGAAATATTTCCTGCACACAATGCAACCCCATCCCCGTTATTCTTCGGTTTCTGTTATGCTCCAGAAAGAATTTCTCCTACCTCCTAATAACTATGATATCCCACTGATTTACATTTCCATCGAGGATAAATTTGAAAAGAATGAAAAACAGTACAAAACACAAAAACTAAAAACAAATGCAGTTGTATCTAGGGGTGATATTCTGGGGTCAGAGACCACTTTATGTATTCAGATTGATACCATTTCCATAATTTAAAGCGCACTTGTAGATTAAACTTTGAATGATCATGAGTCATTCCTCCATTTAGTGTCAGCCAGAGGCCCCGAGCTGTTTACCACAATGACACTGTCTCTAGCTTGGAGAACAATGCTCAGGTTAATGAATACAGATGGGGCAGCACGCAGCCACAAACTGAGCGGTGTTGTTTTTAAGTCTCCATGTCCAGTTTTTTTTTTCTTTTATTATCTGCATGTCCTCACTGACTCACTCGTCTCTTTTCTCTCTTTTCTCTCTCCGGTCTCTCGTGATGGAGACAGGCTCAGAAGCGGGACAAACAACCCCTGGTGACAGCAGTGACAGCGATGGCTCACAGCCAGGATTATTCATTTGGGTTGTCTGTGGCAGCGTGATCCTCATTCTGGTCGTCATGATTTTGCTGGCCCTGCTGTGGAGGTACCACCGCCGTCAGTGTGCCCCAGATAGCCAGCAGTCCGCCTCCTTGTCCCTCAACACCTTAGCTGTGCCCAAGCGGGACAGCGTCAGCAGCGACAACAACGGTTCAGACCGCAGCGATGTCGTCTTTCCACTGCGGGCTTCGGACAGCATGCTCTGTCATCATTATGAACGTGTGAGCAGTGACTACGGGGCCCCTGTGTATATAGTTCAGGAGATACCACCCCAGAGTCCCACTAACATCTACTACAAAGTCTAATGCGCTTTGCTCTCGTGCCACTCTTTTGCAAACACGCTGCTGTTCTGGATCTGCTGTGCTGAGGAAGCATTCAGGCCACAGTGGTGAAGTTTGCAGTGGACTGCTGATGGCACTCTTTCAAGGCGTGCAGAATAAAGCCACATGCAGAGCTGAGAGCTGAGCTGTGCTGACCATATGCTTTGGCAGACAGCTGCCAGTCTTCTGCTTATTTGTGTCAGGCTGCAGTGAGTGCACAAAATGCCGTTGAAACATTTATTGTTCTTGAGAGAATTATGGATGCAGCTGATGAGAATCAGGCAGGAGACTCTGTTGTTTTCATTGTAGGCTGTTCAGTAATTAATGAAGGTCATCGTTGCTATTTAGTTGCTCAGTTAGAAATGTCTGGGAGCCTTCAGTAATTCATTGATAAACATCTTTCTTTTTTTTTCCTCAAAGAAAACATTTTCCATTATGAAAAGCAGTGCTTTCCTGCTGCCACTGCATAATTATGGCTGCTTCATGTGTACAGTAAATATCATGTAATTTGTTTTATTTATTGAGTAAATCTGATACTGAAATAATATTGCACTCCAACACATTAAATTGTTTAGCACTTCAAAGTACATTTTCACAGTTGAATTTTGTATAATTCAATTAAAATGTTGTTAATTCAGTTGCAAATCATGGTTTTGTGGTTTAATGTAAGAATCATTTTGATGGATTCCACAGTGAAACTTTCTGGTCAGTTTTCATCTTTTTACCACTGCAGGAAACATGCAGCCTCCATGTCTCCTTACATTTAGTTAGTTAAAGATAGTTTATAACCAGGGCTCTGTGCATAAACACACTTACACTTGAAATGGGGGTTTTGTAGAGTGGGTAGGTTTATTAATGTGTGACATCAGCAATAGCAAGATAAGAAAACATCTCACTGCTCATGTCGCTCTCTGCCTCTGCTTTCCAAAGCCCACAAGAGGGGAGGAAACAGTGAATGGAGAAAAAGACAAAGAAATGAAGATGATGAAACAATGAAAAAAATAATGATGAAATTTTGAATCACGGAATAAACTGTAAATAAATCAAGCACAGTCCTTCAGCTGTCCTTGTTATTAGAAAACGAGTTTTAAAAAAAGACACAATTCATGGCAGCAACACTGAGCAACCACAGTACACACAGAACTACTGGCAATTACTGACATTGCAGCTATCACAGTCCTATTTCAGTATTTTTTGTTACAGAATGACTCCATGGCTGTAAACTTAAATGGCTACAAAACTTTAAAACATCTCCCCTGGTGCAAGTTTCAGCTGCGTTTGATGAGACTGGGACCGAAAAATCCGAAAACTTAGTTCTCTGAAATATTTTTGGTTAGAATATATTAAATTCAGCATTGCTCGGAGGACATTAACCATTTATGCATGTCTGTTCACTCCACTTCTAATGGTACCCCTGGGATAGTGACTGTCATTCTGTTTGCAGTGAACAGTGCCATAACAAACGTCTCACCACGTCTTAGACTGGATGGACGGGGGAAAAAAAAAAAAAAAAAACAGCGACATAAAGCAAACTGTAGTTTGACTTTGTTGATAGGAAAGTGGGAACTTTCCAGTAATATTTTATAATCTTTCCAAATAGTATGTAGAAGATGATGGGGAGGGAGAGGAAGAGTACAAACCAGTATACAGGAACAGCTTTGTGTGACAGGCTTTGGGACAGTTTGTCAATTCAAACATAAAAGGCTGTACATCACAGTAACTGGCTTTTTAAGACAAACTGTGCATCAACAGTATAAATACACCGCAAGACCAAATGGCATGCTTTGCTTTTAATGTGTGATAAATTGATCCTCCACAAAAACTTAATGTTAATGTTCTTAATTTGTATATTAAGAACTCACATTGTGGAACTTACATTGAGTGCATATTGGAATAACCTTGAACTGGATTCAATGGATAGAGTTCCATATAATGTAAATGAGTTACTTCCACTATCATAAATGAATTTAATGACTAAAACATTTATTTGTTGATGAAAACTTTCATCTAGCAGAGGGGGGGGTTAAAAAATCCAAGCTGGTTCTTTTACAGGACTTTCTTACCCTTGAAAATGTGGCTGTAATAGTAACTTACAAGGGCAAGCATTTTTTTTTTTGGTGCGTGCCTGTCCTGTGACAGCTATCTGCTAATGTAAAGAAAATCCTCATGACAGTTTTTCCTCTCGAAATCACACCGCACTTAATTCTATTCAAGTCTCTCCTGTGGTGTTGCGCTTGGTATCCGTGGGTGAACATGTTTCATGCTTCTTCAGCCACATCATGCCTCACATTTTCAACCTGTCAGCCTCTATGAGCTCTCTCCACCACCAGGGACACTGTTGCCTCTCAGAGCAGGGGCTTGTGCAAGAGCCAGTCTGGAAGATCTACAGGATGTGTATTTTGTGCATTGAAAAAAAAAATGATACACACTGCAGGTAAAACTTAACTGTCTTGTTTTCAACAAAAAAAAATGTATGTTTCTTGTTATTTTGTAAGATGCAAAACAGTGAATAATGTATTTTCCTGTATTTTGCCACAATACCCGCTGCAAATTTTCCTTTTAGATGCATGAACCCTTTTCAACAGGCCCAGATCAAGCCGACCAAGGTACAGAGTGCTCTTTACCTAAAGATATCAGCTAATAATCCCCTGACAAGCCATGCACTGACCTCTGTGATGGAGCAATGTCTCTTGGCCAACTAAAACTATTATCTTTTCAGAAGGGGAAGTCTTCATGTCACTTAAATATTTTGTAATCCAAACCAAAATTAATTCAGCTTCATGTGTTGAAAATCAGATTTAATCACCTTGAACCGCTTGCACCACAGCTGCTGGTATATCGTGAAAACAATATCAAACAAATTAGCCAGTGACTCTGAAACATTAGAGAACTTGCTCGTTGTCTGGGTGTGTTTCTTCCCACCCCCTTGCTTGAAGTGATACTTGCTCTTGTGAGATGCTTTTGTCCTATGTGAGGCTTCACAGCTGAATGGGCCATGGTAGGGCGAGGTGAGTTCAGTTGACCTCGGGGTCACGGAGAGACAATGGTAGCCAGGCTTCTATAGGAAGAACAAAACAGAGACCCCCAGGCTCCTGGCCCCTGTTGTGGGAGGAGTCTGGCTCTGGTAGACCATTTTAGAAAAAAAAGGGGGCAGAAGTAGCATGGCACCAGAGGGGATGTTCTGGATCTCAAGCACAAACTTGAATATTTCAACAAGTCTTTCACGCATAGTGTTTCACATTATACATTTTCCCAGCGAATAGCTTGCCTGGTTCACTTTTACAATCGATGTAGAAAAATTCCCAAGAACACATTGACGTCCACATGTGCTGTTCATCTCCGCTGCTCTTCCTTCAGCTTTGTCTCACGCAATATCACCTGTCTTAAGAGACGACCAGTGCATTTGCAGCTTGGACACCTTTTCTCATCCCAGAAGAGCTGGCTCCGTCTTGTGCTGAAAG
>OMLB01056749.1:0-12296 GCA_900302555.1 Myripristis jacobus
GAAAAAAGAGTGAAACCCAAAATCTGCCGGGGTCGGCCTGGAGCGTCCCGTCTGTCCTGCAACAGAGAAACGTCACAGGTTCGATTTCTTTTATCGTGCTGCAGTGTCCCCTGAGCAACACACTGAACCCACCGTGAGCCGTCCTGGATTAAGTGTTAATCTCGAATATAATCTCAAATGTCTTCTTATAGTTTTGTGACCTCAGGCTGACATTTCTAACTAAAGAGGAAAAAAACAACAAAAAACAGCTGATAACCAATAATCATTTAAAGTCTTTAAAGTCTGCAGATCAGTGGTGATTCACAGACGGCCGTGTGATAACAGCGGCTGTGTTTAGGCTGAGAGCGCCATCTGGTGTTCATTCAGCGTCATCGCGTTCCTCCTCACATTTCAAAGGGTCACATTTTTCCTCCTCGACTGCAGAGGCTTTGGTCGACTCTCAGTCCAGCAGAGATCAATACAGAAAATCAAATATCTCAATTAAACCATATTAACATTGATAGCTGATTATTTTCCACATGAATTATCAATTTTTGAAACTGAACGAAGCGGTGACTGAATAAACGTACGCTAGATGTCGATTGTGAGACACTTTTCTGTACCTTTTCCTGTTTTTTTTCTTGTCATTTTTCATTTTCAAGGAGTTAAAAAATATATTTTCCAACGGACTGCATGAGTTTCAGCCTGCACTCATAAATATATGCCATAATTCATGAAAACATGTTGTTCCAGGCTCTCCAAGCTAATAACAAGTGATGGCAGGGCACACCTGGGCCTAATCACAGTGACACACCTGTGGCTTCGGGAACCAATCAACATGCACCCATTTCCAAAATAAGAGACTCAACTGTTTGCAGAAATCTAGAGAAACAAAGCACCAAAAAAAAAACAACAACAGCATTTTCCCCTCTAAATAATTTTTAAAAATTCAAGAATCAAGAATCAAGAGGCAAGAGCATAGAAGTCTGACAGTTTATTTCAAGTTCTGCAAATTCTATCACAGGTGAAAGAGAACCAAACATGTAAATATGTACAGTCATACACAAGAAAATAAAACATAATATAAATATAGTGTGGGATGAAATAAGACTAAAACTAAAAAAAGAAAATAAAAACAACAAAACAAAAAAACGGGGGCATGCATCGGGTGAGTGGTTTTACAAGCAAATACGAGTCGCCAAGGCGCCGGGGAGGGAAGCCCCGCCGTCGACGCCGAGGCCTTGAAGCTTTTATTTACAGCGCTGCATGTCTTCGTCAAAACGCTCGTCTCTCTCTCTCTCTCTCTCGCCCGCACACACTGACGTCGTGACTCGCTGTCAACTCAGGAAGCAGAGCAGGTAGGGAGGCGTTAGTTCGGGTTAGTATCGTGTAGGACAGCCACTAATATTGCTCAAAGTTTGACCAAAAAAGGCACACATTCAAATTAAAACTGTATTTTTTTCCTTTTTTCTTTTTTTTTCTTTTTTTTTTTTAAATCCAAGCCAATATGTGTATAACCAGCTGAGAGAAAAGGGAACAAACAGTTACAGATTTGCTCAAAAGACACGTTTTTTCAGAGCTTAGCGTGCTTGCTTGCTTCAGTTGTGCACTAACAAATTACTGTTAAATGATCTGCTCTGGACAGCAACAGGGGCTGGCGACGGCCTATCTATGACGGAGGTGCATGCAGAAGCGAGTTTACTGTACACGTTTCAGAAGTCAGGAGTCGATTTTAGAGTTTCACAACTGTACAAACAAAGAAAAACAAACCAAAAAAAAAAAAAAAAAAGGCCTAAACTGCAATAGGCTAACATAGGAACACTGTATTGGACAACACGGAGGGTTTCATTGGCTATGGAGGCAACATTCAGTCCAGAGTTAAAGTTGATAAAATTGCCAGGTTCTCACAATTGAGAAGAGAGACAACGTGCACTGGTACAGTACATTTAACAGTCCATGTAATGCGGCTGAGGAGTATTACAGAGACAAAAGTAAGGCCTGGTAAATCTTCAGTAACACGGCGACCGTCTTCCCCGAGCCACGCCCGGGGCCTCGCCTCGCCTCGCCGCCGTCCCGTCACGACCGCGGCTCAGAGCCTCCCGGAGGGCCGTTTGGTTGGACTGGCCTGGTGCACCGAACGGGCGGAGTTTCAAAATCCGAGGCTGTCCGGTGGCCCCGAATGCACCGAGCGAGTTCAATCAATCAGGCGACTTAAGATTTGAACACTTCTTGTCATATTTCAGTCAATTTGTAGACTTTCCCTGCGATGGCGCATTAGGGCCGTTGCGGAGGGGAAAAAAAAAATGCGGCCAGGAGAGGGGAGAGGGGTAATATTCAGAGGGAAAAAAAAACTCTTGGAAATTTACAGGAAAAAAACCTCAAAACTCAAAATTTCACAAATTTACTGAGAAACCCCCCAGAAAATTCTGAGATTAGAAAGTCACAAATTAACAAGAAAAAAACTTCAGATCCCCTTTTTTAAAATTTCCGTTCTACTTATTAATTTTATTTATTTATTTATTTATTTATTTTTTTTTTAAAGGAACCGAGAAGCAAGGACCAGATTCCTTAAAGAGAAGCGACGTGGTTCCTTGACAAGCCCCAAAAAAAAAAAAAAATTCTCATTTATTTGTGACCTTAAAATCTCAGAATTTGAATTTTTTTCTCAGTAATTTGTGAGTTTTTTTCAAATAAATTCACCACTTTACCACCTGATTTTTTCTTCTCAGAGTATTACTCCCCTGACTCTGTAATTTCTTTTCCCCTACACCGGCCCTGATACGCCGCCATATTTTCCAACATCATAACTGTAAGGAATCCGTCCTGCTGAGATACAGTACATACACTGGGGTTTATTAGGCGTCATTGTTAGTATCCATTAAGCAGCAGTTAACATTTTATAGGTGCACTTAAAAAAAAAAAAAGACACTTCTGTACATTGACCAGCGAGAGCGTCTCAAAGGATGTAAATTTACAGTGCTTCGACATGAAAACCCAGGTTGGATTTCTCAGAGTATTTATTGCTAACGTCCAAAGACCAAACATACTCTTTCATACGCTTTTTTTGTTCTCCCAATAGGAATTTCCCCAAATGCTGGCACTTCACAATTTGTCAATCAACATTGTCATTGCTTTTTTTTTTTTTTTCTTTTTTTTTTTTGTTCATCTAAATCTTCAGATTGTCAGTCTCTGTTCGATTTAAGTATTGCCCATTTGCCTTCTTGGAAGCGTAAGCACAATAATTCACATTGAAAGGTCAGAAACTCTCCTTAGAGTGATTTACATTCAATTTAGGAGTGAAAAGGATACAGGAGTTTCTTTCCAAAACACTAAATTAAACTGTTATTTAAAAGAAAAAAAAAAAGAAAAGAAAATACTGTAAACAACTGCCTGTCAGCATTAAAAATGTGCACTTGAAATAATTTATTAATTGTTAGATCACTAACAACGTTGTCATCAATTAAGATTTGATGTCTTTTTTTGAGACACTGGCTGACCTTTTGATTCTTCAACGTCAATGTCACACAAATATTACAGTATTTTGGACATACTGTATAGTATTTTGGAATGAAACTCAACAAATCACAGTAGTCTTTACTCGACAGCTTGTGAATGCCCAAGCCTGTAAGACAGCAGACGTTCCCACCGATACACTCCCCGTTTCCACAGAGCTGGGCCTTTTCACTTCAATCCCTCGGAAAACGGCAACTCAGTATATCACTGCTAAAAAAAAAACAAACAAAACAAAACTCATTTCAGTGGTTCTGTTTTTTCTTATTAAAGAATTTGCATGGTTATTTCCGGTGACTTGTGACCTGTGGGCCGTTTGAAACCTGTCAAAAAACCCTTTGTGTGATTTAAAAATATATATAAATGTGAGGGTAGCCATTCGTTCCTTCACCCTTGAGAAACGTTTTTTTAAAGATGCATGTTTTTTTTTTTTTTATTGAACAACAGCAATATCCTCTGCTGGTAGCTGGGCCCAAACAATAAAGTTTTACTTTATTTTATTATAATCATTTTTTATTTTCCTTCAACTAAATCATTGGCCAGCCAAATGATCATTAATTTAACTTAACTGAAATCAACTTCAATTACACACTTTTGGCAGGTAACAGCTACTTAACAATGAATGCAAAAGTAGTTGATTCTACTGTTGTACTCACTTTTGATTCTACTAAAATGCTTGAAAATGTGAAACCCAAGCCCACCTTCTCTAAGTGTATTAACGTTCAGATGGACCCATGAATGTAGCCTTCAAAAACACACTAATTTGCCCAATATGGCACAATACTACTCAAATGCACATCATCCACATTTGGAAAATATTCCGACGACTTTAAGATTGATCCACCGAGATGCGATGAGGCAGTAGTTTAGGTAGGAAACGAAATGTGTGAAATCCATTGTCATTCAAAGCTCTTTACATTCAATATACTATAAGGTATGATGTGTCAAAGCAAAGAAACAAAAAAATCTTCAAAGATTTAAGGTACTACAAACAAACAGAAAGAAGAATACTGGTAGCCACATGGAGGGGGTTCCTCCGCCGTTGAGGAATGCAGCCGTCGAGGTGGGAGGGAAATGTAACAGGAAGATCTACGAAGCAGACAGAGAGAGAGGCACACCGCGGTTTCTCTCTGCATGGTCCTCGTCACGCGTTTACACATCGTCCAGGATCACCTCAACGTCCAAACTCACCTCGGCTCCTTCAGATGTCGACGGAAGCCGATTTTCAAAGTCCCGATGCTAAGATTACTATGAAAACCGAACACGGGGAAGCATGGAGGAACTCGGAGAAAGATGATGTTTCAGGACCAGGGCCCCGACTTTCCGAAACATCTCACGTTTCCAAGGTCACCTCAGCTCCTCAGAGCAACTCCTTTCCACGATGTCAGTGGAAGAAGATGGTCTTTCACTATGGTGACTTTGCAAACTGAGGGCAGTCGTGGGATGGGAAGAGGCCCTGGCTTCTCAGAAACACCACAGAGTCCAAGATCATCGATGGAAGAAGATGGTCTTCAAGGTATCATGGCTGTGACAGAGTGGGGTCGAGGTGTGGAGGAAAGCGAAGACAACACTGTCTCAGACGTGGCCTGGTTTGTCGAAACATCTCAGCTGCCAGAATCACCGAAGATCCCAAAACTGCTCAAGGTAACTTTAGTTCCAAATTGAAATTGAAGACGATGGTCTACTTGCTATCTCGTTTTGGAAACTGAGAATTAAGGCAGGTGGGGTTAAGAGGGTAGCCATGATAGCCGTGATGACCTCAACTCCATCACCAACCAATGGAATGAAATGCTCTTTTTATTGTGATGACTTTGAAAACCGAGGGTGGCGGCGGCGGTATGGGGGGCTAGCAGGAGAATTTTTAATTTTCAGGTGCGGGGCCTGATCTCACAAAAACACTTCAAAAAGCTATGATCCCATCAGTTCATCGAGGCGATCTCAGATCCATCATCAGCCAGTGGAATGAAAGGGCGTTTGCGTTACGGCGACGGCGCACATAACACCTAGTAGGAGGAGATGTCGGAGGAGGAGCTGCTGTTGCTGGTGGAGGTCTGGGCCCTCTTGATGTACAGGTTGAGGAGCTTCATCTGTGGGAGGGACAGCAGCAAAATAAATAAATTATACAATGCGCACAGTTTTTCGCCACACTTTCCAGAACTTTACAATCTGGAATTGAGCTGAACCACATTCATTTTTTCCTACTCGGTTTTCTACACGTTTACGTCGCTGGAACCTTCTTGAAATCGTCCTGTAGGTTATATGGCAGAGGAATTTTAATCCTATCAATGATGGAGAAAATCATTTGTCACCAAAATCATTCCAGGAAATTAATTTGTTTTGAAATGAAATATGTGATCAAATGATAATAATTAATCAAAAACTAATATGGAAAAAATACATCACCATACCTAAATAATAGAATGCTAAGCTAATACTTGCTCCCCATACTGTTCTTGCAACCCATTTTCTTTTTTTCCTTTTTCTTACCATGATGATGTTTAAATTCAGCTTCACTAATCAAGCTTGGTTGAAATGGGATATTGATTCCGATAAGGGAATACTGCCAGCAGGAAGAGAAGAGAAAAGGCTGGGCAGGCAGTATTTTACGTGCGCTGCATTCAGGGGCTGTACCTTGCTGCCCGTGAGCTGGACCAGGTAGGGCTTCAGCTCCTCTCCGATCACAGAGTAGATGGCCACCAGGCAGAAGACACTGGCCTTCCTCACACTGCTCTCCGTGTTGTCGTATCCCTGTGACAGCAAACAACAACACTGTGTATCGTGCCGCCTGAAGGCAAACCGTGATCAGAATCAGAAGTGTTCATGGGAATAGATCTAAGTAGTTGTCATCCTCCTGTTACCTGCAGAAGTCCAGGTATGATGTCAGGTAGCAGCTGATGGAGGGAGTCCTTGGCGATGCGCTCGATGGCCCTCGTCTGCATCTTGATGGCGGCCAGGTTGATGGGATAGTCGGCCGTCTGCACGATGGGACAGAGCACCTTGATGCACTGCTCCGGGTGGATGGACCCCGCCAGCGTGGAGGCCGCCTCCTCCGCCGCCCGCACCACCTTCAACGGGGGAAAACAGAGTGTGACTGTGCAATAAACTTAAAATGCACATCTGAAGTTGTATTTCCAAATCACAAGAGCGTTTTTGTCTTAATCGCAGTGTCCTCTTGTCACCAAGAAGTTGCAAATAATTTGAGGTTTGAAATAACCCTAACCCTTTTACCGCCGAAGTCTTCCAGGGATCTCCAGTTAGAATCCATATTATTATCATGATAGAGCTGTTTTTCTGGGAATCTGTGTAGTGATTCTGCCTTCTTCTAGTCCTCACCTCCTTGTGCGAGTCTTTGTGGGCCTCCAGGGTCTTCATGATGGTGAGCTCAGCGTAGTTCTTGAAGCGGGCGGGCTGGTTCCTCAGGATCTCCTTCAGCACTCGCAGGGCCAGAGCCCGGATGGTGTGCTGAGAGGGAGTCAAAGTAAAAAATTATTTACAGCGCACTTTCACCTACACAAGTACGTTCCTCACATTAAAGAGAATAAAGAACACAAACTGAGACAAAAATTGAAAACACAACAGAAATAAAAATCAATCAAATCCTGTACTTTTTGGCTTTTCTTGCTAGAAAATGAAAATTATGTGCTGTGCATTCCTAACTGTACTGAGAAAGCTTATTTTTAGTGCTTAGAGGTGTAAAACATTAACTTTTATTTCAAATGTTGTGTTTTTATTTTCAGTGGCGGACAGTGGGGCCCGTGTGCTGCTTACGTCTTTGTCTCCCAGCGTCTCCAGCAGCAGCAGCAGCATGGTCTTGAAGTGCTCCTCCCAGACGACCAGGCTGTCCTCTCTGGCCACCTTCAGCAGCTCCAGCAGGGCCGCACGTCGCTCCTCGGCCCCCCGCTCCCCAGACTGGCCCTGGGACAGCTCCTTCAGCAGCTCCCCGACCAGCTCCAGCTGCTCGGCGGGGCCTGCTGCAGGGGGACGACACGCACAAAGGTCACTTAGTAAAAATACATATGAGCCTCTGGTTGGATGGTCTGACAAGAACTTGCAACTAGCCTCCATAACCTCACAAAGAAGTTAACACAGATCTATATTACATCTTCATTAAACTAAGATATTCTGATGGATTTTACATTTTTTGCATAATTACTTGTGTAGAAATACTTGTATTGTATTTATGGGCTTCCTTCCGTGCACCAGTGTTCATATTCCAGGTGTTGATATTTTGCTCTTATACCCCCCAAGATATGTTTCAGAGGTTTTTGTTGTTTATGTTTTGGAGTTGACCTGTCAGTCACCATCTTTGTCGTAAGTTTATTATTCATTAAACTTGCAGATGTGCTTTTGGACATGCTGGGCATCTTTCTTAAATGTTTTAGATTTTCCTTTGGTCTAAGTTTCAGTGAGACAACAACACGTTTTTACCAGGGAAGCTCTTGGGGTTCAGGATCTTGTTCTCGACGCATTCTTGTCGGCGACCTGCAAAGTCAGCGGACAGAGAGAGAAAGCACTTCAACCAAAACGTACTCATGCATGTTTCTCTACACTGTGCCCACTGCTGAGTTTTCTGAGTCGTCACCACTGGACTGACAAAAGTGACAAATAAGTTGAACGTGTGCTTGTCGTGTGCTTAACGTCCCTCAGGACACTAAATGGCATCATCAAATGATAAAACAACCATGTCTTCACTGATACACAGAATCTGCCGTAACCAAACCTCAGGTATTTTAACTAAAGGCGAGTAGCTGCATACAAACCTGGCTTGATTATTACTGTTACTGTTATCATGAGGTTGCAAGAAAATTGCCGCACAAGGAAAATGTGAGTCTCGTTGCTCTTTAGGGAGAACTGTGTTGTGTTTAGGAGTAACAATGTAATCTGAACTACAGAAAACAACTCCAAACTGCAGGGTTTTACGGGTAAAAGGAGACAGGTTGTTGACATCTGATAGCCGGCATGCTTGGAAAGCTTTGTAAAGCAAAACGAGGGCAAGCCACAGACTGGACTAATGCTCATATTCACTTATTTCTACATGTTCTCAACTGGACACCAAAATATCTAACCTCCATGTGATGTAGCTGACAAGTTTGGATTTACTTGCAGCTGGGGAGGGTGAATCTAAACGTATCAACGTCAATTTTGGAGCAAAATCATGCTCAAAAATGTCTTACTTCATCATCCATGTCAACATCAGTTAAGAGTTCATTACCGTCTCGGAGCTGCTCCACGGCGTCTTCATACAGCACCTCCTTCAGCGCAGCTTTGTCCAGGGCGCTGATGCTGTCTGTGTAGTTGTACGGGTTGTAGTCCCGGAAGCGCGGGCCGGAGAAGGAGCGCGGCGAAGGCGTGTTCAGCAGCGAGGTCTTGTTGTCCAGAGCCGTCCGGCCCCCTTCCACCACATCGCCGCCGAGCCGAGGATCCGAGTCTGACGACGCCCCGACTCCCGCCTGAGGAAAGACCGAGCACGTTTCCCCACAGGGAGTGAATGCAATGGACTGAAATGAACGTGTGCGCCCCGGCCCATTTTGTTAATGATGGGTTAGTAATGAGCTCTGTAAGACATTTTTATACCATGTGAATTATTCAAATCATGCCCTCTGGCAGGCATATAAGCCACTGGGAGGCAAAACAAATCTCTTAAATCACAGCCTCCCTCCTCCAAGCTGTAAAACCACTCATTTCTTAGCACCATAATAAAATACATCAGTAAAATACACATTATACAAACTGATTATCAGCAAAAGAGGCAACAATTAACAGCAATCCTGATGCAAACATGCTAAATGGCTCTTCTCTGCTGAGCATCTGATGTAATTTGTTCTTCGTAGTCCTATACACTGGGGGTTTTGATTGTTTTGCTGTTGTGATGAGACAATGCTTTTATAAATCCCTTGGTGCTTTTTTATCTTGCCTTCAGTTTTTATGCCATTTCTTGTGTGTTTTCTAGTGTTTTATCATTTCTATGTACAAACATACAAAGCCTAAAGTAGAACTGCCTCTCGGTTTTGAGCTTAAATGCAATTTGATCTTGGTGGCCCGACAGTTTCATTTCCTCTTCCTTTTTGGGAATGACATTCATTTTCAACTTTATCCTGATGTTTTCTATGACCTTTTGAGGTGCAATGATTTGTTTAGTTTCACCTGCAGAGTAAGTATTTATATATTTTTTTTTACCTATTTTAAAAGGGATTCATTATTTAGACATGCCACACAGACCACAGCTGCTCCTCACCATGGCCTCCCTCTTGCTGTCCCGTCGCAGCGGGTCCATCAGGTCCTCTTGGCTGCGGAAGCTGAAGTTCTGGATGGCCTCGGTGACGCCGCGCAGGGAGCTGTAGATCTCCTCCGAGTTCAGGTTTTCACTGTCATACTCCAGCAGGCTTCAGCAGACAGAGAGAAAACAGCTTGTCAAACAGAATACAACCATCGCCGCCGGCACATCGGAGCCGGATGTGCTCGAGCAACTCAATAAACGGAGGTTCATCGGGGGACTCTTGAGATCCAGAGGGACACAGTATTTTCCCTGACATTTTGCGCTTTTGCACCATTGCTGAAGGGTTCTTTGAAGAAACCTCGTATCTAGAGGAGGTTTGTGCTACAGCCGGGGCTTCATGAATGAGTTCCTCTTGGGTTCCCCCGTGGTTTCAATCTGAGGAGCCCCTTGTGGTTCCTCAAACCACTCGTACTCTTTTGAGGGTAGAACAGGAGTGCTGATCCAAGGTCACTATGGGCTTCCTACCTATCATTTGACTTTATCAATGATCCTGATCAGCACTGCTTTTCTCGGAAGACGCTTGTGAAAAGATGACCTCGGACACTTTCCAAGCCATGGACCAACCCTAAATCCTCAGCTGAATGTTTGTTTTTTGTTTTTTTTAACCTTCTCATTGATTCATTGGTTACATTTAAGTAAAAAAATGGAAGGAGGAAAATGTTGAACTGAACCTTTCTCAGATTTAAGAGAGAATTAAATGCATTTGGAGAGTAGTTAATAGAGCCTCAGACTGGGGAAAATATGAGGGCCACTGTATGAGAAGTTGAGAAACATTTCTATCATAATACAAGAAATGACAGCGCATCAATAAGAAAATTTTAAAAACTGTCTCTTCATCGTATAAATTGCAATGAAAGTGCTGTTTATTTGCATACTCAAAGTAACGATGAGCAAAGTGTTTCAACTTGTCAAAAAAAAATAAAGGTCTCAGATTAAAAGGAGGTGTTGTCCATGACTGGGAAAGAAGCGACACCAGAAAACCACACACACGACTCTGTGCCTGCAGTCCACCTTCTCTACGGAGGACGGTGCACCACGATGGGGTTACCATACAGTGCAGTGCCGTGCACGTGCAAAGCCGTGCATGTTGACAAACGGACGCAGGGGATTTGAAGACAAACAGGTGACTCAAGCACATAAACACCTACTGTACAGTTCCTCAGTTGAAGGCTTTATATTTCAGCGACAAAAACAGACAAATAAAAACAACAGAAGGCAAATTAATGTACAACAATTTGAGCAGATGAAAGCACAAATTGCCTCAACAAAGCCAAAAAAATAAAAAAATAAATAAAAATAAAAAGAAGTGGCCACAGATATGGACAGACAGTGTGTTAGAGCTTTCAGGGTTTCACAGTACTTCAAGAAAATAAGCCTGAACGAAAGTGAAAATCTACATTTCTAATTTTTATTTCACATTTGTCTTTCCTACTTGTCCTGCCCCTAATTCAATTTCAGACCTGGACCGAACTTTCCCACCACACTGACCGATTCTTACCAAACATTTGTCAGTTGTTTGACTACAGAGCTGCATATGTCTTGCATGTCTGGACGCAGAGCTCTCCAGTACAGTCCTAACTCATAAATGACCCCAAATGCGTAAAAAGTACATCTTTTTCAAAAAGTCGACATGTGAAGAATCAACGATGAAGCGCTAAAGAAATGGACTTCAGATATTTTACTTTTTTACCAACATGCTATAACTTACATTGTTTTACCACAAAAACAAGCCATGCTTAATAATAAGGCTGGTTACTATGATCACACCAATCCACTGTTTATAAAATCCCATGCTATGAAATGTAATGCTTTGGTAACCTGTATTATAAAATAATGCAAATTATGTCTGGAGCTAAAACAAAGTGGCTGCCAGACTGTGTACAAAGGTTTGTTTCAATACACGAGAGCAAATTTGAGAATGATTTAAGAATGTAAGCTTACCATACAAAAAGCTAAAGAAGGGATTAAAAGGTGCAGTATTTCTATTGTTGGAGGTAAATTATGGAACAATGCTAATATAAATTTAAGAATGTGTAACTCGCTTTTGGTTTTACTCATTTTTTTTTTTTTTAAACTGATAATAGTGCAGGACAGGCATATATGAGCATTATGCTTCTGCCTGTGTCTTCTCAGTCATGACTTACCTCTCACTCTTTGTTTACAGAAAACTGTCCCGACTGTTGATACATGTTGCATAACAAACTGTATACTGTATAGACTGTTAATACTTTTATTATATTGTGTGTGATGATTACTACGATTACTACTATTACTACTACAAAATTTTGGTCAGAAGTAATTGGTATGATGGAAAATAACAGAAAAGTATGGTCCAGGTTGAATTATCATTTAACATAACATTTGCTGTTTGGTGGGTGTTTCTATATTTTGGCATCGGTTGGCCCATTGATAATGTAACCCTCTAGCCCCGGTAGGATTTTTTGCCTTGCACTAACATCTGAGCTATACAGGATCACAATTTTAAACCCCTGTACTGTGAAACGCGATCAGAGGGAGGTGAAGAAGGAAA
>OMLB01056755.1:0-26643 GCA_900302555.1 Myripristis jacobus
AGGAGAGAGCAATCAAGTTGATGACTTCAGAGGATCTGTCTTACCCACCAAGCACTATAGGAGGGTCAATCCATCACATTTCTCAGTGAAGTAGAAACTTTTTATAATTTTTAATTAACACTGATCTGTCAGCAATTTAAAAAAACAACAATCTAGGAGCAATTTTAGGTAGCTGGAAACATGCAGAGCAACTCAAAACGTTTGTTTTCATGAATGTAAACCTAGTTAATGATGCTTTCACACTGTAGGCAGTCTGGCAAGGCGGTGTGGCCGCACTGGTCCAAGTTGAGACCCCGGAGTGAGTGGGGCACAGCTACAGGCTTGTAATAATACAGTAGTCCACTGGCCAATAAATCAAAAGGCTGTGGTGGCATTAGAGGCCAAGGGCAGCGGCTGCAGAGCCTATCTCTTAGCTGGCACTCGGAGCTGGAATGAAAAAAACATATTAACAGTCTCAGCTTGAGCTACAGTCCAGGTGTGCCTGGTACAACGGAGCGCTCAGACCTTGAACCTTCGCTCTCATTAACAGAGCTTCCACGCTGCATTATTGATTTCTGCTCAACCACCACGGGACATAAGCAAGAGAGGATGATCCTTCAGATTGGTGTGAGTTGTTATCTGAAGGATTTCAAATAACAACTCACATCAATCTGGAAGATCATCATCCCTCAGACGCAAGCTGTTAGCCAAGATAACAGCTTACACCGGTGATGGTTTCAAAGGATATGACAGTTGGGTGCATCATTACAGAATATGGATCCTTTGATTCTTTAGACACTGTGCTGGTACAACAGCTGAGCTAATAGCGTTGTTATGAGAATATCACACACCTAAAATGGGAATCAAAGCCCACAACAAGAGGCTTACAATAGAATCAGACTTCATGACCCAAAAAAAAAAATCCTCACCGAACATTTAATGCATTCTAATCGCCTATGTCCCATCACAGTTCATTACAAAGTCCCTCCTTCCCACCTCGTCCCCTACAGAGAACTAAATTAGACACCAAACACTGCTTGCTCAGCGGATACCGCCTGATGAGTGATATCACCTGGAATGACAACAAGCACCTGTCAGGCTCATTTTCTCATTTTTAATTCCCCACTGGATGCTGCTGGGAGGCGGGTGTAGCAGGAATTTCAAGTCACCACTCTTTGCTTGTCAGTATGCTTCCAAATTAACATGGAGGCGGGAACCAAAGGGCGCGCAAAATATGGAGACGACTCCACGATCCTGCGGTACGGTTCGGATAAAAGCTATCATCAAAGGCCACAGAAACATCTGAGGTGAAACGACGTCTGTCCAGTCATTAATTGGGGTTGCAGCGTGGGGGTTATGCTGCCTCTACAAGGGGGAGTCTGACTGCAGATTAGGCTAATGTGATGACAGGATAAACATAGGATATGTCAGTATATGATTAGGGAACCGCATTGTGAGGGGTAGGCTAATTAAAGGCTGGCTAGGTGTCACATCTCTGTATAGGTGGGCCCCCGGTGGTTAGAGGGGCCGGGAGGGCAAGAGAGGCGGGGGGGTTGTTAGAAGGAGATGAGAAGGGATGGCAGGTAGTCTCTTATTTATTCAACTGAGACAGGAAATGCTAATAAGAATGGAAATGCCCGATGGCCCTCGGTTACAATGATTACAGCGACACAAATGTGTTGTTACTGCACCTCTTCCTCCTACAGTGTAATGTAAGATTTACATTACACTGATGCTCGGGATGGAAGGAGCCCAAAGTGGAAGCAGCTACCCAGTTTAAAGGCATTTTGAATCGGTGGAATAAGTGATGCTTTGTCGCACGGTTCATTTGGTTTGGTTCGGTTTCACATTGCAAAAAAATTCAAACAAACGAGAACGTATGAAACATGTGGGGACAATCATCCTGCTCCTGTGCTCGTTTCCTCTCTCGCTTTATTGTACAAACACATTTAGCTAATACAGTATCCAACATGGGCCATCAGCAGCTTTTGCATCTCTACATTATTGCGGCACTCGTTGGGGCGAAATACGTCCAAACGAACCGCACCAGTTTGATTTAATCAGCCTAAATGACACTGGCTGTACATGAATCTTTATTAGATGCACAAGCTAGGGCTGGGTGATATATCAGTATTATATTGATACTGTGATATAAGACAAGATATCATCTGGGATTTTGAATATCATACTGTTGTGATGTGGCATAAGTGTTGTGCATCCTTGTTTTTAAAGGCTGTGTTATGATAAAGGTGCAATTCTGACTTTGGTTCAGGCCCCGGCAGCAATCACAGCATTTCCACCGCACGTTCAGTTGAAATGACAATTACAGTGCAAAAATGATCATTTCCTCTAAAGTATGATTCTTTTTTGTAACCATATTGTTCAGGCTCACTGCGTAAACTGACCCTTAAACGTGAGTGGATCCTGTAGCATAAAAAAAAGGTGCACACGGCGCCGGCGGAGAGCGCCACGGAAGCTTGCGTCAAGCTGCCACGGCTGACGGCGGTGACATGTTGTGGTCGTGATACATCCACTTACTTTCAGTGACAGACACTGAATAATAGAAATGACAAGAGAAAGGATGGCACTGACAATTTCCCCTCCGAGCATCAGAGCTGACAGGGCCGTTCAAACCTAAACAGGACTTTGCTTCCAATAAACCATCGCACGTGTTTCTAAAATAATAAACCATGCATGCAACAGCGCTGCGTTACGTAGACAAGACATTCGGTGGATATGAGGGGGGGGAAGTATGAAAAACAGATAAGATAAAAATGCACTGATTGATTTTAATGGTCTCCAACTTTATCAGTGTTGCTCCCCACCTTTTCCATAAACGGCAAATTTTGAAATTCAAACGATGAGTGACAAATGCTAGCAACAAAAGGTAAATTAGGAAACCGCTCAGATCATCTTCTATCAGATCACCACGGCTTTAATCAACTCACTTGACAGTTCATCTCTCAAATTCTGGAATCGCGTGTATTTTTCATTCAAATCCATGTATGCCTTGATTTATTTTGCCGCTGACAGGGTGACAGGACGAAGAGAGGACTGTGCCCTGCGATGACCATCCAGATAAAGACAGCAGAGATGTGTAAAGAAGCTCATATGAATATCATTTCATTCAATTTAGCTGACAGAGCAGGGGTTAGTTATGCATACACCCGTCAGCCCATCAGTGTGTCAGTATATATGGTCACTGGCACCATGGACGAGTCAACAAATACAGAAGTAGCCTTACTCCATGGGCTGATATAATGACATTAGATATATAGAAAATAATATTTCAACACAAAAGTATAGTATTCTGCTGTCGTAATCACAAATGAGATGGCTTGCTGCACTTTAATATTATCATTTATTTGCCTTTCAGCTGAATCATCCTGTGACCTTATGGTTACTTTGGGATATCGTGATTACAAACATCTGCTGTCTAAACTGGTGATAAAATATGATAGATAATTTTGTATGAAAAAAAAAAGCACTAATTTAGGCATGAAATGTTTTGAGGAATATTATTTGGAAAAAGGTCAGGCATTTGTTTGACAACTCACCTGACATTAAAATTTGGATGAGTGGGATGGAGCGGATGAAATGGATTATTTAACAAGTGACACTGCATGCATGAGACATGATGTGATATATATTGACAGCAAAAAAAATAAATCCCTCCACTCCTTATTGATTTCAACAACATGAAGTTCAAGTTCAGGTTTACTTAGAGCCCAAAATCAGTTTACAGCCTTAAAGGGCTTTACAGACCCACACATTTACAGCAAACAAACAAAAAAAACGGCGAAAGCTCTTGCCTTCAGCCTCATAAAAACTCCCCCCAAAAACTCTACAGATGAAACGGGGAAGGAGAAGGAATCTCGAGGTGGAGGATCTCTCCCTGGCCAGACCGGTGTGCAGCCGGTGGGTAAAGGATCAGAAACAAAGCTGTGTGCGTACGGAGGTGGCCCGGGTCGGAGTTGGAAATGTCACATGCGGCGTGTTTTTCCGCGCGCTGGCTTAGGGAGGTCGGAGCTGTGGCAGAGTCGAGGGAGGAACCAGATCTCGGCTGCTCTTTGCTGGTTGTCTCGGAAGAGCTTTGGTGTGTACACGTGTGCATCTGTGAGTGTGTATGTGTATATGTGTAAATACGTATAAGGTATTCTGCTGTTTTTACTTTCAATCCTTCTCATAACCCTGTGTCCCTTTCCCCCTCTCTCTCTCTCTCTTCAGCTCTCTCACATAAGCACATGCAACACAATCACAAGACAGACTGAGAAACACACGCTTGCCCTTGGAGAATCATTTTCAGACTCCACGCTTCACCTTTATATTTTAACAGTGTATTGATCTACCAATCATCCCCTCCCCTTGCTGCCACAGTCGGGGTGGGGGGCTGGCTTTGTGGGCGTCTGCCAGCCGCTAGCAGATGGATGTTGGGGCTCGCCGGCCGCTCCCGGGTGGGTTGCTGTTTTCTGTCTGGAGTCTGCCGGCCACTTTCGTGTTTGGCTGGTGGCCGGTGCCAATCTCCCACCCTGGCAACCGTAAATGCCAGTTATGGATGACATTCACGTCAGAGTAAGCCCAGGTTGGGGAGCGGGCGGGGGGGTTGACCAGGCAACCTAAAAAGCACTGCCGCAGCACG
The DNA here is from genome assembly GCA_900302555.1 of Myripristis jacobus. NCBI lineage: Eukaryota > Metazoa > Chordata > Actinopteri > Holocentriformes > Holocentridae > Myripristis > Myripristis jacobus. Next base: position 4,619 of record OMLB01056755.1, read on the forward strand.
GCCTGCAGGCTCTCACATGCAACGTGAGCATCAGAACAGCACCACATCCTAAACGACTCCCGAGGTCAAAGGGTATCTGAGGACACGCCTCTCCAATCTCTTGCCTGAGGTCCCGACTGCTGCCTACTCTTGATTTTACCAAAACTTTCCTTTCCGCTCTCTCTCTCTCTCGCTCTCCTTAAACTCCGCACCACCCTCAGTCAGACTCATACAGTGGTAGAAAAAAGTTTTGGGACACCCCATGCATTTGTGAAATATTGCATTAAGAATCACTCTTAGGTCTTCAAGTGCAATTTCTTTTAGTACAGTCACAGCCAAAATACTAAACAAATCCTAAAAAAGCCATTAAAAACTTAAAATTGATTGGTTCAACAAAAAAAACATAAGAAATTTTGAGTATTGGGTCATTTTGGTACCAGTGATGAAGGTCGTATCTGTCTAATGCAGCCACACCTTTTGAAACACAAAAAAGATTTTTCCACTGTATATTGTTATAATATGTTATATCATAATGTATTGTATTATTTCATTATATTATATTATGTTGTATTATATTAGACCACATTATACTATTTATCTCCTTCACTCACTTTGTCTATCCAGTGACCCCATTTCAGGACTGTCCATCATCAGCTCACTTAGCTCTGCAACCTCATTCCCACTATGGGGAATAGAGAATACACAATACTCCTGCTACTCCTCACATCACAAAACATATTCCCACAGTGATTATTTTCTGATCAAGAACTCATTCATGTGTAGACAGAATTCAACATCAACAGTATTTTTATTTATTTTATTTTCTTTTAGACCTATCACCATCAAACTGCTTATAGGAATATACCCGTGTCCCACCTCGACGGCGCTTCAGTACTTCACTCCTGAAAGACACAGATTTTATCAAGGACTCTGAACAGGAATGGACATCCTTCTGAGAAACCACCACCTCTGATATCACCACAAGTACTCTCCGGGAAACCGCAGACGCAGCTCTAAGAGGTAAAATAATAGCATATCCCACATTAAAATAAAAAAAAAATTAAAAAAAGCAGAACCTGTAAGAGACAAGTTTCTACAGCGGGAGGTGAACCGACTGGACACCCTGGCCTCTCACACACCTACAGACATGATCAGCAAAGACATACTCCAAACCAAACACAAAAAAAAAAAAAAAAAAGAACAGAATACAATCTTGGCCATCACAATTTCAAAAGCTCTTCATTTAAATTGTGTTATTGGCACTTTGTTATAACAGCATTTCAAAGTTGCTTACATTTTAGCAATAATTAAGCAAATCAACAGTTCATCACATTGGCACTTTGTTGTCATTAAACCTTTGTTAATTTTTTTTGTGGCTGGGTGGAATCGGCAGCCCCATGTCACGCACTGGACCCTGTCCTCAGGTGAGCGCACCGTCCCGTCCATACTAACTCTGCCCTCCCGAGGACAAGGTCTTTGCTGCACTGACCTCTTCCTTCCACGGCTGGCAGGAAGCCAATACGGAGAAACCTTACCGATGGCTAACAATCAGCGAGCCTTGTAGCATAATGGCTCCAAAGGCTTGTTTCCACCTGACATCACTGTGAGTGGCATGCTAATAGCGCTGCATTAGTACCTTCCCAACATAGTCTTCCCCCATTATCACCATCTACTCCACAGACACTGCAGGGGGACAGCCTCACTGGTACAAAGCAGATCGATGGAGACAAGACACGAGGTGAGAAGCACAGTGGGGTGTAGTCACACACAGCTGCTAATCCCTCCCGCACTTACACAGGTATATGAATCCGCAGGGAATGCTAAATGAGAGGCAGTGAATACAAAGCAAAGACAAAACAAACCTCTTTTTAACTCGCTGTACTCTACGCTCGCTGCAGTGTGCAGCCACCACCAGAATGGCTCTGATGCTATTTTATCTCTTAAATCAATTGTCTGCTCCAACCACAGCAGCAAAACGCTCAAGGCTATAGGCTACCAGCCAAGCCACACTTGAAAATACTTAAATAAAAACCTCACCTTCACAAAGGGGCTAACACTTTAAACCGCTGAAAACAAACACCAGGCAAAACCAAAAATCACCCAGTTGCAATGTTACGCTCAGTGTTACAATGCTGGGCGCCTTTCAAATGCCACAAACGCTGCCAGCTGCTCAGCCGGAGGTCACACTTAAGACAACAGATTAAATGTCAACTGGCAAATATAAAAGGGCAAGTGTGACCCATACACAGAATGCGTCCTCACAGTCATAATCTCACCCAAACTTCTTTTTATCATCGATTACAACCAACAACAATCACGTTCCCAGTTACGTTACACAGTGCGGGACGAACCCTGGGAGTCGACTGAGGAAATCCATTCGCGGTCTCTGCACCTACCTTCCTTATTATTCCCCATAAAGGTGTGTCCTGTCACACGGCTGTAAAAAATGCGGCGCTTACTAAGCAGCGGGCGCCCGGCTCCTGCCCGGTAGCCCGTACCCTCCATCTGGTGTGACAAATCTGCTTAATAAATGGCATCCAGGTTTTAGAGATCTAGAGGCTGTACTGAATCAGCACAAATCACATCAGTGTTTGTCAAGCACTCTGCCTTAATTTCCCTCTGACTAATGAGTCAGTCAGGTGTGTGTGTGTGTGTGTGTGTGTGGAGGTACGGTGTTCCTGCGTGGGGGTTTGGTGATTGTAAAGGAGGAAACACAATATCCAGAGTGCACACAATAACTATCTTGGCACTCAAGTGATCAACTCTATCAAATTTCAGCAACCAGCGACAGATTCGAGAGGAGCGGCCAGGCCTGCTGACACACAGCTGAATCACTGTTGCAGTCCAGAGGAAGTTTCTGTCCAAACGCAGAAATCCACTGTTTGACAAAACCAAAGCTGCTGGTACGAGGGAGAAAGTACATCACAGCTTGCTATTATTAAATCCTGAGTCATCTTAAGGCCGCTGCTTGCATAAGAGTTCTGCTTTTGAGTGCAGAATCATCTGTGAATTCGAAAGCGATAAAGGAATATTTCACCCATCATTTAAACGCAGACTGGCCACAGGGAGACTTCAGTGTGGTGACTGAAGCACAGTGCAGCCAATCAGTGAGTAAGAGCCCTCGGCAGTGGACAAGCCAAGGGCGGGTCTTCAGGAAGAATGAATGCGCAGGTCAGTCGTGCACAGTTTCTTGTGCAAGAGGCTTTCTTCAGAAGCGGTTTATTTAGACTTTTTTTTTTTTTTTTTTGTAGCTTAAGCAGATTGGTTCAGGACATACTGAACACACCAACGGAAAGCCAAGATTTGTATTATTCTGCACAAAGGGTTTGAGATTATGGCCGCATGTTTGTACGTTTGACAGAAAAGTCCGTGTTAAACGAAATGGCTGCGGTTTTTGAAACCGTTGTTCTCCACGAGGCATTTGATTCAAACTTTTTTTGTGTGTGACAGACATTCAAGATAACTCACGCTGAGCACATGATGCAAAGTATAGCTATAGTTTCTGGGTGAGGTACTCCTGTAACTTTACATATTCCAAGTTGTGAAACAGAGTAAGCATACAGAAAAAATGGATGGACAGTAAATAGGAATAAACCCTCTCATATAAAGGACAACTGGGCCAGATGAGACAGATCCCCCTGAGAAAATGAGGTTAGTGGTGAAGTGAAAGACATGGGAGGGGCATGAATAAGTGATACTGGTGAAAGTGATAGTGTGTGTGTGTGTGTGTGTGTGTTAGTGCAGGGTCTGATATTACCACGCAAGTGCCAAACGGTAGCAACATTTGTCTTAAATGCATAAATTAATAAGGGTCCCTTGACACTGGACAGTATCTCGTTGAGACAAAAACCTCTCCATGTCCCGCCTGTATACGGTCTTTGGTCTTTGCCTGATCTAACACTTTATCCCCGGTGGCCATCATACACTCTCTATACCTGTGAGCCAATCAAATCAAAGCAAAACAATGTCTCCATATCAAACAGAATATCACAGTATCTCTTTTTGTTCATCAATCAGCACTGAGCAGGCCGGGTGGAAGCTTTTTATTTAAAAAAAAACAAAAAAAAAAACATGCTGCATGAATTATTTTGGCTGGTAAACATAATTCTTGGCAGGTAACTTTTTTTCAGTTTACAGCCCTTAGCAAGTGAGCCAAGTCCATGTTGGACAATTTGTGTGTGTGTCGGTGGAAAGGACTCCTGATTAAAGGGAGAAATTGGTTTGACAGGCGGGCCCGCCAGAGGCACGGCACCCCCTCACCCAGCCGGCCGCCCTCCAACACAGGGTGCACTTGTTTGCCGCTCCTCGGGGGGAATTACCTCCACACCCCACAGTGCTGCCTGACTCACTGCCGGCCTCCCTGCCAGCCCGGACTGCCATTTCTCCTCACTCACAAAGACACATGACAAACAGTCCCAGCCTCGCAGGGAACACGGGACACACACTCACACACTGAGTACACACACAAGAGGAACACCCTTGTTTGCAAAGGCTGCCACACAACAGGAAGTGGAGCAGGAAAAGGTCGGTATCAGTGTTCACCACCCCAGAGTGACTAACAGGAATTTATAGCCACAGATGTGTGTATGTGTGTGTATGTGTGTGTGTATGTGCAAATGCCTCCAGACAACCATTTTCATTAAACAGCCATTGCAAACTTCGTGTCCCCTAATCTTCTGTTGTGACTGTCATATGACACGGTAAACACTGTGCAATGACTTCCAAAGGGCGCTTGTATTATACACCCACACACACACATAAACCCCGTGCAACACACCCAGCAGTGACCAAACCATGTGTGCGCAAAGCTTCAAAAAAGCTTTCAGTTTAAATGAATGAATGGACGAGTGCCACCAAAGCAGTTCATGTAATCAGCTCAGAGACTGCTGCACTTCTCCTAACCCTGTGGCCGCAGGAGAGGCCAGGCTCCAGAGTGCATGAGGAGGAGAGTTAGCTCAGGAGCTCTACTTTTCCATTTGCACTTTCCATTGCCATTTCCCCCCCTCTGGATGTTACCTATGGCTGAGACACTGGGGAGGGACCTAGTTTCTTGTGCACACAGGCGACAATTTAGCGTTATGTCCCTCCGTGCATGCCACTTCACCAACTTCAATAAACGCACTAACGGGGTGTTCGACCTTGCCTGCACCGCTGGAACCACAGTTCGCCTGTTCTGCTGGCTAAATTTGAGCACCAAGTTCAGTCAAGGGCTGTCAACTTTGCCTCCTGCACGGATTGAAGACGCGGTGAGGACCGATTTGGATTTCCTTTAGATTCCTGAGCCACGGACGCAGCACCGCCCGCAAAATCCAACCGAAGACGCGCATCGCCGTCGCTGCCTACGTGGCGCAGAAAATATGACTGTGGGACTCACCAGTAACACCAATATGTACATTTTTGCCTCTCTCATCCGACTCCCGTAGCGGTTCCAAGAGGCCATGATGCCGTTGCCACGTCTGGATGCGCAGGCGCAATCCGTTTTCCACGGATTCTTAGCCACGGCGCAAGATGTCTTGGGAAATGTAGTGTTGCATATAAGCGCTGGTAGGATTTTTAGCGCAGGCACTCCCGCGGTGCCTTCCATGCTGTTAGGATAGAGACTCAGCTTTGTGCATGATTTATTATCTGCACAATGCAGCCATATTCCCGAACAATTGAAAACATGGGAGGCTAATTAGTATATTGGCTTCTAATTGGATGGCTCTTAATCAGTTACTTGTTTCAGTCAGTTCTAATTGAAACTCCCGTCCTTTAGGTTATTTAGTTTGATTATGTCTGTGAAATGTGCGTCGTTGAATTGGATCTATTAAAGGCAAGAGGCAGTGTGCTCTAACACACAGAAAAGCGATTTAAAATGCATTTATTGTCAATGCCGTATACTGAGTCACAATAATTTTATTTGTGAAAGTTATACATTGAGACAGAAAGAAAGAAAGAAAGAAAGACAGAAAGAAAGAAAGAAAGAAAGAAAGAAAGAAAGAAAGAAAGAAAGAAAGAAAGAAAGGGAAAATATCCGTTTAGAAAACAATAGAATAGAATAGAATAGAATAGAATAGAACAGAATAGAATAGGAAGCCCACCCAATTTCAGTAGCTATACACTTTTTAGGCTTTAAAGGCTGATTTAAATCTATATTTTTAGTAGACTATGTGACTTTTTTTTTTGTCTCGGTATTGCCACCTGTGTAACTCAGTTTAATGCAGCCTCAGCCTGAAAACACCTGATATCAGCTACCGCGATTCTGGCACTGAGACATTCCTATTAGTAATAGGGACAGCCCATTCTGCAGTGATTAAAACCACAGTGACTGATTTTTGCTATAATCCTCTAGTCCAGTCCACCTGTTTGTTACTACTACACCAAAACTAGAATAGAAAAATATAGAACGGTATAGGATAGAACAGAACAATTGAAAGTGGACTCTTTTAACCAATGATGTTGCTTACATTAATTGTTGTTTATATGTGCGTTTGCTGTAATCTTGGTCTGGATTTAACAACAGCTCTGTGCCAAGTGGCCTGCCTGCCACGGTGCCCCACGCCAGGTACGGAGTCTGAGACAAAGGCGAAACAGGGGGCGCCGTCCTGGCAACAAAAGGGGAAAAAACACACTCCCAAGCAGGGGCAGGGTGATTCATTCAGGAAGACTGCCTGCTCCGCTCTCGCTGGACACACTATTGCGACACTCCTCAAGCTCTCCGTGCGTGTCCGTGCGTCCTTCCTCTCTGCTGCGCGCTAATCGCACCCCTCTTTTTGCTCAGGCCCCCCCTCCTCTATCCCGTTGGTATCGTCCGACGCGCACGGAGAGAGCGCAGTTGTCGGCTGCAGGTCGCTGGAGAGACACACACGGCGGCTGAGGATACAACAACACTTTGGCTGGTTGAAGACAAACCCATCGCAAATCTATCTCTGCAACTAAGAGCGCGCCTCTGATTTTCTCCACATTTTCCTCCTGGCCGTTTCATCAACTTGCGGAATAGAAACATCTTTAAAGGTAAAAGATAATCTACTTTTTCTCCAACAAAAGCCTTGAGTGATTTTTTTTTTAAAAAGAGACTTTTTCAATGTGTTGCCCACCAGTCTGTAGCTGTCACCCTACTTAGAAAATGCTGTCAGGGAAAATGGATGATGCCTGACTTTTATTGGTGTGGTTGGATTGAAAATCTGGGTTATATTTTACAAATGAAGACAAAAGCTCCATTTTACTTATTCAGATAAATAGGAATAAGGCCATATAGGGATATAGAAATAGCAAAATATATAATGTATATTGAAGGCTTTATGCAGACAGACCTTGCAGCCCGTTTTGTGTGTATATGTGTGTTCGTGTTTATTTTTAATTTTATTTATTTATATATTTATTTATTTACCGTTTTCTTGTTTGATCGGGGTTTGAACAATGTGCGGGTTTCAATTAGTTTTGCCAGTGTGCCCCTGACATGATGTTTTCTTCCATTTTACTCACTTTGACTATTTTAGGTTGCATGAATATTTGCCCGCTTATATTGAATGTGTTATTCAGAGCAGTTAGCAGTTCCTTTATGCCACCCCGGTTTTACTTTCCACTCACGTTTCATCCCAGGATCAGAGGAGCATTTGTGGGCTGCAGGAGCTGCCTGTGCCTGCCACATTACCACTGTTTCAAACTTACTTTGTGCTGCATGCTGCCCATGGTCAGGATGGAGGGGATTTGAACTTTAAAATAATAATAATCTTAATCTATACAGCACCTCCAGTTTCTTTTACATAGTGCCATGGAGTAGTGGGTTTGCCCAAGACACATTTTTCATGATATTTTTCGCAGGACTATTTTACGCAATACTGCAACATATTAATAGAGTTGATAAATGTGATGTGACAAATACCATTTTGCATTCCTTTTATCTACTTTCACAGTAGAATTCGTTGTCTACTCGACTGAAGACTACCTATAATGACCTGATTGCGTATCAGCTCCATTAAAACTGATTGGTTTTTACGCACGGAACGAGCAACCGCTGCAGCATTCGGAGTATTTTTTGGACATTTCTGTAGAGGCTATTTTTTAACAGATTCTGGAAATGTGTTGCTGGATTTTTCCTGCATGAAAAAACACAAAATAATCAGCTCAGAAAGTCATTCTTCATTATAGCCTGCCACTTTCTCTCCGATGTGGCAGACACCTCGCCTCTGTATCCTGTTAAATTCTGCATCGGAACTCGCATCTGCAGTAAATCTAGCCAGACTAGAGGAGGTTAATCGAAAAGGGATCACGTTGGAAAGTAATTTGTTGCCTCTCAAACTTAACATTTATTTAAGTTGGGAGTGTGTGAAATGCATTGTTGAGCCGGGCTGGTTGTGTGGCTGGGCAGCAACAGAGGGCAGTGTTGAGCGGCGCTGTGCCGCTGGTGATAACGCCTTTCCAGGTGAGCTTTGCTGCATCATGTGTGCACCAGCATGTGCTGTTTATCAGCCATGCATTCCATTAATGAACCCGGTAATGCACAGGTGATTTATGAACTGGCACAGGGATATAGAGCCTGCCCAAGCCTGTTAGCCTGATGAACTTACGAAGACACTGCTGGAGTGTGCTGCATGTCTCAGATCCTGATACAGCTTCACCACTTTAAGGCAGGCGTTTATCTGCAGGTGGCATCTTACAGCCCAAACGGGCATTAATCTCATAGTGGATTCACCCGAGCTTCATTTTGCTGCTATCACACATACAAGAGGTTAACTGATTTACCCTAGAAAGTGTTTTACTAATTTTAGATCACCATTGGTGTGCTGATAATGCATTCATTTTATTTCCAGTTCCTAAAATGTTCCGTGCATTGTGCTAAATACATCAAACAACTTATTAACTTGCTTGAAAGCTATTTTTCACCACCACCGCTGGGGCTTTTTAGCTGTGCTCTTTTTCATCTCCAACATTTTATTGGGCTTTAATTGCTCAGTGTCCTAGACAACATCAATTGAGGACAAATTAAAATTCATTAACACTCAATAGCTCTCAGACGAAATGCAATGGTGTCAGAGTGCTTAGAGTTTTGGGATATGTGTCAGATGACTTACATAATAACTTCACTTTGTTTTGGTGTAAAGCTGTTTTTCCAACCACTTTGCCTCTGTTAAATACAAGGCAAGGACAACAAAAATGGATCTTGTTATCCCAAGTGTTACTTGACACTAATGACTTTAACTACTGATGTTGCTAAACAAATTTTCATAATAGTATTTTGCCATTTTGTGTAATTCCTCTTTCAGCCGACCCTATTTGTTCATTCATTTTTCGTATCTAGACCAATCAATCTGCCCAGATGAGTGATGTGTCTGCCATCAGAAACAACGGTGCTATATGACACTTGTTTTTATTCTGGCCAAACAGGGTGTTCATTTGTCAACACATTGTGAGAAAACTCCATACCTCCCCATCACTTTATTGATATTCATATATTCATATAGTATTTGTCACACTCGCATGCTTGTCTGATGCACAATTAACGCTTTTGTTAATTCAAGAGCTGTTTTAGTGTCCTGGGTCTGTCTTTTCAAATGGAAAGCAGGTTTTCATCTTTGATGAATATATGAGGGCTCTTGACAGGTCCTGGTGGGGAACCAGAGGAGTTCTGAGACAAAACACTAACTGGACCCTCAGCCCTCCCCCAGCCACAGCTACCACCACCAACACTCTCCTCCTTCCCTTTCACGCTCTCTGCCTCTCCCTCACTGATGTCCTTGTAGTCACGGCGTCCAGAAGTATGGTGTTTGTAGTGATGCATAAGGGTTCATGTCATCATGGCATCTGATATTGGCATGAATAATTTATTTTCATTAACAAGTATGATAGGTGTGGAATAAGGAGCCGACGGCCCCTTCATCAAATTTTTAATGACGCATATTTAAGCTGAGCTATATGAATTATTTCTGTTGTCAGGGCATCATTTGAGAGGGGACAACGGATATGAAAGTTTAATGTCTGGGGAACTTGATCCTGATATTACCTCTTAAGGGGAAAAAAAAGATACCATGTTCAATATGGCTCTGACCTCCACTGATGTGTGAGTGTAAATGTGTGTGTGTGTGTCCCTAAACAGATAAGAGAGACTGTGAAGATAACAGTACTAGACTCTGGTGTTGAAGCAGAGTGAGGTCATATTCGGTGCTGTTGATACTCTCCGCACCTTTACCCTTCACATTATCTGCAGGTGTAAACACCCAGAAAATATATTAGAAGGCAAAATTTCTTCTCCAGCTCAGACAGGGGGTCATTCTGTCATCTCAAATTGCAGTCTACATCCTGCTGAAATCAAAATACACAGTGGAAGGAGGTGACGCTCACTGATCCTCTATCACACATCTGTATGGCTCTCTGTGCTTTGAAAGCTTCTCCAGCATTTCAGACACCAGTTATATGAACCAGACGTAACTCTTATTCATTCCCTGTTATTCTTAATGATGTTTTTGAATTCTAACTTGAGGCTGGCCGGCGCATGGAGAAAGGCAGATTTCTACACTTTAAACCCATTTAAGAGGCCTTAGCGTGCTGCAAGGCAACGTCTGGCTGTGACGAGCCCTGCCAGCCGCGCTCGGCTGAGATGGCCCTCACTTCAATCCCTCACCAAGCTCAGGCTTCGGGCTCGGTTCAGGCTGTCGGCCATGAGAGAGTGAAAGCAGAGTGACTTGTACTTTTAAAGTGGTCTGGAGTGGGACTCACATGGTAATTAGGGCAGGACAGCCCAGCAAAACAAAGGAGCAGGTGGAGTTGAAAACATATCTCATGTCTTGGAACTCAACTGATGTGTGCACGTGTGTTTGTGCATGATTTATGATTTTGTGTGTAATGTTGTTGTGAGAGAGAGAGAGAGTTGCTGCCTTACAGTGCTTCTTCATATTCAAGACACAGCAGGCACTGTGGAGTTTATCTGTTGCTCACTGTTGTGTAAATATAATGCCAACTTTAAAATAATAGCTTGAGGCGCGGTGACTTGCGGTGACATCCCTTGCCTTCCAATTCACCATGGTATTTTGTATCCGGAGTAAAGCTTTGAATCTGATTATGTTGTCCCTGAACGCTGTCGTAAATGCTGGCATTTCCATTTCCCATCGTCCAACCGGGGTCCCGTGTCTGAACACACCTTGCTTTCTTTGTTTGACAGAAAAGAAATTAGTCATCAGCTGTTCTCACGACTTGCGCAGAAAACAGGCAAATTTGGCTCAGGCTTGTTTTGTGGGGGTGATTTGAGGGACCTGGTGCCATTTTCACTGTCAGGAACAAACTACAGCTTGACAACAATGCTTTTCCTAGGCCCGGCCGATCCATTGATATTATAATATTGATATATTGCCCAGCTGATATCATCCTACAAAACTAGATCTTGTCTAGGATTTGCGATGTTATAATGTCATTACATAGCATTAGTGTCATTTTCTGCTTCTAAAGAATGCGTTAGACTAAAGGGATGCAATTTTCTGGCTGTTGAAGCTGGTCTTTTATTTGCATCTGCCTGCTTGGGCATCATGTTCACATTAATGAAACGAGCCTGTGAGCTCGTTCAGGCGGTCACCTCGTGCCACTCTGCCGCCACGTGACCCACACGTGCTCGAGGCATCCACAACAGGCGCTCCGTCCCAATAAGGCGGCCTATTTAAACCTTCAAAGTGCACGTATTCACCTTCTGCTCCTGTGTGCTGCTGCCTGTTGCTTCCCCGCTGCTGTAATTTTCACTCTCAGCTCACAGCCACTCCAATGTGACTTCTGAGGTGTTGCCACAATTTTTTTTTTTTGTGTGTTACACTCACTTGACACCTGTGTACTCGTGTTTTCAGACCGTTGGCATGAAACATTGCTTTCTGATAAATAATTGCCCTACATGCAGAAAAGTGTGCAGGTTTATTTTGTTTCTACTTCTGATTACAAGTCCAGTCCCTCAGTGGGGGTTAAGATATCTACTGCCACTCCCTGTAATCTCAGCTTTCTCAGGCACATGCTCACAGGAAGTAATCAAATCAGAGCCCGGACAACACAACAATATTACTCTGTACACACATTTCATTGTAATGTATTAATAACACGTTCCCAGTTGGGTTGTCTGACTGAACTGGTTATTGTTTATCAGGAATTTCTCGTGTGTTATCAAAGCAGCAATCCCTACAATATTGTCACAATATTGAGGTTTTCAGTAAAAGCTTTCATGATATTTGATTTTATCCAGCCAGCCCTCGCTTTCCTTCCCTCCTCCAGCACACTAACCAGAGTCTTCCTCCGACTTTGGCTGAGCCCTTTGTTAATGAGTGCTCAGGCAGAGCAGTTGTGATGGATATTGTGTAATTGTGATAAGCAGGCAGTCCAGGCTGTCAGGAGAGCGAGGCAAGCGGTCTGCGTGGTAGGCGGGTGGCTGCTTTGGTTTAGCCTGCCAGCCGAGATGGGGATGAATAATTCCATGATGTCTGTCTGGGTCCCTTCACTCTCCCAGGACCCGCTGAGGCTCTCATTGTTTTTGAATGCAGAGTGTGCTCGGCCCTCGGAGTGTCTGTCTGTCGGTAACCTGGTCTCTCCATGCCTCGACGCACAACCTCGTCGCCTGTGAAATCCGATACGGCTGCGGCGCCGCACACTGTCTGCAACCCTGCTAATTAATGCTTGATGCAACCCAACAGGCTCAATTTGTCTGGAGTGTTATCGTCATTGTCCTCGTTTGCTTTCCCTCCCCTTCCCTGTATTGGCGTTACCTTTGTGAACGGGAGGAATAAAGATGAAAAGGGCAATTTGCAGCCTGGAAAACAAAAATATTCTGCGGCGGCTCACCTGGTAGAGCACGTAGCACGTATCAAGGCGAAGTCCTCACCGCAGGGGCCCGGGGTTTGAATATGAGCTGAGCCATTTGCTGCATGTCATCCCCTCTCACCCCTTGCCTTTCCTGTCTTTCTCTAACTAATAAAGAAAATATGCCAAGAGAAAAAGAAATCTGTCAAGTGGAAAAATAGGCCTGGAGAATAAAATGCTCCTAATAAAGTGTTTTCTGTTATCTGTAATGGTTTTTAATGTGGTTTAGAATAGTTTAGTTATGTGTGACTGGCAAACTTGCAGCAACTGCTTCAAAATAGCTAATCGTCAGAAAACAGAATTGTGTTGCATTGTGCTCCTCCGTCACCGCTGGTCATCTGAAGGACAATTTCTAAACTGGAGATGTTTTCCTTGCGGGCGTTGAGCTACTCAGGGTGTTTTTTTTCCTCCACATTCTCGTCATTGTCCCTATTGGTGTCAAAGGAGGTGTGTGTGTGTTTGTGTGTGTCTGTGTGTAGGTGTGTGTGTGTACGTGCGCTGCTACGTGCACGTGCGCATGCATGCATGTCTGAGCAATTTGATTTCTCTTTGTATGCGTGTGAAGTGGACGTGAAGGCATGTGCCTTTTCTCTCCCATCCCTTCTCTGTTCAGCCCCAGCAAGGTCTGAGCGGGCCGAGAATAAAAGAGGGCGAGAGGAGGAGAAAGTGCTCCCACAGTTGATTTGGCCATTGTCGGGGGGAGGAACACTATTCCCATTGATGCTCTGGATGCATGGCTGAAACCCCCAGAAGCTTTAGGAAGGGGGCTTATTCAGGGCTTCATGTGACCCGGAGGACTGGGTTAGGAGATGGGTGTTGAGGCTATTGTGGGGATGGTGGGAACATTGTCCCTGCTCCAGTGCTTCAATGCTGCTCTCCACCACTGGCCCTGTGAGCTGGATTGGACTCTCAGGTTGTCTGTTTTTGCCTTACACGCTACAAGAGGGTTCTTCTGTTACGGGGGCCTCATGAATTTCCAGCGCCCTTAAATAGATCTGCGGAAATTTTTCGCTGGAGGCACCCATTAGAGGATATATTGCATTTTTTAACTTTTAATCTAGAATGCTACACTAACTTTCCAAAGATGAATACGTATCGGCGTAGTGTGAGAGCGTTTAAATCCTCTCCAGCCTGACAGCAAAGAAAATACATCATTGTGTCATAACTGATATAAACTGTGGATCACTAAGGTATCACTTTTTGTCACATTTTATACACGCACAGCTTTATCCTATGACATAAGCATACTGTATTTCATATGATTATGCACTGAAAGATGAACTTGAAGTAATGCTTTTTAAAACGCATTAATATGTATTATATTGCATTAATATGCATAATTGTCATATATTATACTCGTGAAATAGGTGATGCTAGAGACTTAATGAAGCCTTAAATTTGCTTGAAATCCCCTGGAATCCTCCCAGGGAAACCCCAGGGTCCAGAGATTTCACTTTAAAGACCATCACAGAGCACTGCATTAAGAAAGCCTCCTAATGGAATAAGGTTCTTTTTTAACGCTGGCATACACTCTAAAATGTTGATAGCACTTCCAAATGGAGCCACAGGGAGAGAGCTAAAGTCTTTTTTTTTTTTTTTTTTTGAGACTGCACTCAGTGAAGTAATAGCTTTGCAGTAAGCCCTGCAAACAAGACTTGGATTAGGACACATGGGCAGCTCCTGGGAGGGTTTATCTTGCTGTGTGTTTGCTTGCTAGTAGGGAAAAGAATGACTATATATGCTGTTTAGCCTCTTTTGCTATTGTGCTTGGAATCATCTGATATCGTGAGAGGCTGTCTTGATTCAGTTTACCACCTTGACTCCACCACCTGCTGGAGGAAAGGCTATTAGAGACCCAGCTCATATTTGCTGCTCTGTTCACCTAAAGTTTTATTAGCATTGGTTTGTTCGGGCTTTGATTATCTGCCTCTGGTAGGTCATATAATAGGCTCATTAGGGAGAGCACGGCACATGGCTGCATGTTGATCAGCAGCCTGGTACAAATGTGTCTGTGTGTGTGTTTGCATGCATGCATTTCCATGTGCTGGGGTGTGTGTGTGTGTGTGTGTGCCTGCGTTAGGTTCATATGTTTGTAGCGTTGGCGAGGAAATCAACAATTAGCTGCTACCAGGCAGCTGGTCTCCTCTGTCACACGCTCTTGTTATCGACGGCCCTCCACCTCATCAGCACATGTAATTAGACCACCGCATGTCTGGCTGTGATTCGCGGTATGAGCCTAATAATTTTGCAGTGCTAAATATGAAGAGAGCAGCCGTTCCCTGTCAGATGTTGATTGGAAATGTAACGCAATGGCCAAATTCGCTTGCAGAGCAGAGCGTGGTTCAGAAATAGCCTCTGAGCTGACAGAGAGGACGTGGTCCAAGGACAGGTGTAGCTTCTGGAAAATCAAAGGTGTCACAGTGCGCGAGCAGATTGCTGGTGACGATGCCGGTCTCTCCATGTTCCTCTGTGCTGTTTTTGATGGGCCTTTTGCTTTATGGCTTTGCTCATTTTCTATTGATGTACTTTTTCTTTCTTTTTTTTTTGAAATGTCCAGCTATCCCTGTTGAAATCCATTGCCTTTAAAAGTTTTATGATGCACGTGTTAAAGACCTTGACCGTTGGAGAGAATATAACATCTCAGATAATACCTTATCACCACAGCTACTAAATTGAAATATGAAAAACCCTTTGTTACCCTATGCATCACTGTCTACCTCTTTGAATATCTTTGGGGCCCGCTACCGCGCCGACTTGATAATATCATCTTTCATATATCATTCATGTTATGTGTGTGTGTGTGTTTTTCTTTTTATTATTATGATTCTCATTCCAAAGTAATCACCAGCGACAATTCCTGCTACAATTTGCCTCCAATGCCTCTGGTCAATTTCCAAGGCAAAGTCATCTTTTTCTGTGTGTGTGTATGAATAGTCGCTGCGTGGTGTTGAATTGTGGATTGAATGACAAAGGGGAGCAATAACTGAGAGACTACATGCTCTTTTGTGTGTGTGTGAGGTAGAGGCCCGTTTCATGTCTCAGAAGCCAAAAAGATCTTCTAAATTCTCGCAGTGAAATAGCCACGGCTCCTCCTCGCCTCTGCAGCTGACAGCCTTCCATATAGGACCTGAGCAGCAGCGAGCGCCTAGCTTTCCCCCGCCTTGATGCAACATTCACTTAACCAGGCAGAGGTTTGGCAGCAGCGTTTCAGCGCGTCTTTTGACCTTTTGTTCGGCTCTTGCCAGGACTCCCCTTGGTCTTAAGCCATGAGACTGGATTTTTTTTCCTCCACCCAAGTGGCTGATTTGCGATTCATGTTGTGTGTGTGTGTGTGTGTGTGAGCTGAAACCTCCTTTCTGGAGTTGAGGCTGGAGGGGGGGGATGGTGCTGCAAGAACGGCTGTAATCAAGACCTCATTAGTTATCCTCTGCCGACCATGGATACCTCAAATGAGTGCAACAGCAAACATTTGGAGTATGGACCCTTGAGACTGTGACCCCTACTCCGTAACTGATTAATTCATGATACAATGCATCCTGGAAAGTCAGACTCCAGTGACAAGTCTGATAAATAAAGGTGAAAAAAACACCTTGTATCTGCTCTTGAGAACAGCACAATGGAACAAAAAGAAGTGCGATGCATATCAATATTCCTCCTTCAAGCCTCGGCTTTTCAATAACGAGCCAACATACTGTTTGTGCCGCTCTTCCTCCTCGACGCTGTGGGGTCTGGTTTGCAGTTGGCAGTGGTTACTATGACGATAGAAGTAGCTCTCTGCGGGGGCAGGAGGGTCCGACTCAGACAGAGGCAGACAGAGAAAGAGAGGAGTGTGACAGTGATTAATGCCTTGGCAGAAACAGGGACAGTCAACTCTTAGGGCCGCCTTGTCACCACCGAGGCGCTGTGAAGGATGCCGGGCCCCATCGCGCTCACACAAGAACAGGCAGCGCTTTAATCATAATCACGTGAATTATTTATTATCCAAAAATCTATTACTTTTCGACTTGGTGGATGAAAGCCGGAGTAAATTGAAATGTTGGATTAAGCCGAGAAGGAAATGAGATTCACCTGTGTGTCTCCTAAAAATCAATCCTTAGCTATCCGTTTGATTGATGGAGAATCGTTTGTCCCAGCATCCCCCATCCCCCCGCCCCCGCCGCTCTCAGCCGCTCGCCTGCTCTCGTGAAACATCAAAGAAGTTGAGGTGACATTTCTAGGCGGTGTGTGGCAAGGCCAGTCAACTGTTGCGAGTCACATGGCGCTCTGGTTAGTGTATAGCCTGCTAACAAGGAAGCAAACTGATGGAAGACCGGAGGCCAAACGTCTGCACAATAGAGATAAGCAGTCGCCGGGCGCCCCCACCTAGAAAAACTCACTCGAGAAACACTGTATCTGGCTATTTGGCCAGCAGGTTTGGACGGTGGAACACTTTCTGAGGCCAGTAGATGCCAGTTGTAATATCACTTTTTGCATTATTCAGATATTCTGCCTCCGTACGCGCACGCACACACACACACACACACACTCAGGAAACACACACACTTGATTCTCTCTGCACATAGACACCGTTGGACACACTTTAATTGTATGCAGGGGAACGGAACAGCCTCAAAGCTCAGTGACAGTACCTGTTCCTCTTTCATGTCGTCCGCCTGGATCTCAAGGTCCATCAAAAAGTCCTTTGAGGTTCTTGGTCTCTGCCTCAGCTTACCCACTCCACCGTGCTTCTTCTCTCCCCTCCCCTGCCTCGCCGCTCCGTCGCTCTCCATTTATTGTGGTTGAAAAGGGGCATTGTTTGGCTGCTATAGGGCTATGATGTGTGTGTGTGCGTGTGTGTGTGTGTGTGTGTGTGCACATGTGAGAGAGGAACAAAGCTCAGCCTCATCTTCTGGGGGGGAAAAATCTTCTTCTCTGGTGACCTCTCCACCTGCAACCCCTCAGCAACCTCCCACCACACACACACACACACACACACACACACACACACACACACACACCCTGATACACACAATGATGTATCTGCTTTCCTTGATTTGCTCCTCTGCCCCCTTCTCTCTCTCTCTCTCTCTCTCTCTCTCTCTCTCTCTCGTGTTGATAGCAGTGTGCTCAAAGCCCGCTGCAAAAAAAAACCTCCGTCTAAACAAAATAAGCCGGTGGGATGATAATCCCACTCGTTCTCAGTGCAGTTTTTGACCTTACAGGAATTTCACAGGAATTTTAAGCGTCAACATGTTGAAACAAGGCAGAATAAAGCTGTCGATCAGCTCGCTGGTATCAAGGAAATTACACTTGATTCAAGAAATTTCCCAAAACAAACTGATTATCTCATTGCCACTGGCGGATGGTTTCATGTGCTTAAATAAAAACAACAAGAAGAAGAAGATTTGAATATAAAACTAAGTGACTTGTTAAGATGGAGGTTTTTTGCAGCGTTTATGATGCTCAGTTTTCCGTCAGTTGCATGTAAAAAGGGCCATGCTGAATGGACATCAAACACACACACACACACACACACACACACACACACACATTCCTCTTTGTGGTCACCCAGACACACACATACATTTCCACAGGAACGTAACATTAGGTTGCCATTTTTCCGTACGTAAGTCTGGCGACCTGCCCGCTCAGTTCCAGCGAAAACAGATCTGTTGCTCTGTCGTTTTGCTGTAGGCTGTGTGTGCTACAGCTGGGAGGTATATCGATATTATATCAATAATCTGATATGAGACGTGATTTTTGATCTCGTAATATGGCGATAGGACCAAAGTGTTGTCTTTCCCTGGTTTTAGAGGCTGCATTAGAGTGAAGGGATGCCATTTTTGTGAGTTATTAAGCTGCTGTAGCTGTTCTGTTGTTTGCCTCTGCCTGCTTGGTCATCATATCCACAACACTAATGACCGTCTATTTATCAAAAATCCTCCTGTGTGTAAATGCACTATGAACTCACCAATCCTCCCTGCACTATCGCAACAATGAGGCACTCAGAGGAAGAAGACATCCCGATATTTGAATTTGCCCGTGTCACCCAGGCCTGAGGGTGTGTGTGTGCGCTTTCACGTCGGTGTGTAAAAAATGCAGGAGGCCACAGATCGTTCCATGGGAAGGAAGCAGAGTGCTCTCAGCTCTGTGTAAATCAGCTGCGAGGTGTTTGACGGGAGAGTAAACAGGCTGTCTGCCCCCTGCTCACAGCCGACTCCTATAACCAGCTTCGGACAACAGCCCTATTCAGCGCCGGCCCGAGATAACAGGCTTTAGTCAAGTGTGTGTTAAACTATATGAGAGAGAGAGAGGGCCCAAAAGGATGGATTCTATACTGTGTCCCAACATGACAGGCATGGAAGCGGCTGAAAATGTTTTAATGACTTAGCCAGAATAAAGCTCGAGTAAACATGAGTGACTCTGCGTAATAAAATGAATGAATAACTTTCAGCAATGTTGAGAGAAAGTTAAGAAATCATTTTCAGATAAATAAAGTTCTGCCGCGCGCTATCTCTGATCAATATAACAAGACAGCCGTGCAGGAAGTAATGCATTTTACATTTCTGGCAGCAGAGACAAAAGTGGCTCGGCGAGCAGGAAAAATAAGCTGATGAAGAAAAGACCAGAAACGTGAGCCTCACGAGCAGAAAATCTAAGGACAAAGAAACAGATTAATTCACTCAGGGAAAGGCGAGCGGGCTAAAAATGAGAGAAACTGCATCTGAGCCACAACTTGAGCGAACATCAGCATTTTTTTTTTCTGGACTGGTATGGTGCCACCTTGTTTATTAGCTGCAGTCTACAGTAAGTACCTTCATGATTATTATTATTTTGGAGCAGCGCCCTCATCGCGTTGTAAGTTGGCCAACTTTTTAAAAGACAACCAGCAAGTTTTGGCCTGCCAGTCATCAGGTAAATAATTTGACCTGTCTGAACGGATCTGTTGAGCTGCCAGTGTTCCTCTAATTCCTTCCTATAATTTCAAGAAATGTTTTTCACAGGTTTCTACATCGCACATACCACAGTCTCTCTCCTCAGTGCCGGCTGAGTTTATCTCATTATTAGTAGCTGCATTAGTCTCAGCCCACGCTTGTTTGTGTAGCTGTCCGGCAGCTGCTGTTGCCATGACGTCAAATCCTGACACTGATGACACTCTTGCCGGTAACCTCTGGGAGACCGGAAGAGCAATGACCGCTAATCACCGAGAGCAATGCAAACACCCAGAAAAACAAGAACCTCAGTGATGATTGCTTTAAAACAGTTGTGCAAGACGTAAGAGGCACGAGGAGCGTTGAGGTTTTTCCTTTGTGAAGTTTTGCATTGTCTGCTAAAACACGTCCTTGCAGTCCTTTCCATAACTGACAAAGTGTCCTGGGAGCTAACCTTGTCTCTTTGCCTCCTCGCCGCAGCACTAAATCCAATTTACATTTAAGCCACACCGTCTCACCAAACTCATGCACCGGCACTGCGGCGAGTCTGGAGCTTCAATTTGGCCTTTTCGTAAACACCCAGGCGGGTGGGCGGCCGCGTGATGGAGAGACGCATGGACGACGAGGAGCCTCGCATCAAAACATTGTGACAGCATTAGCAATTACCTCGGGGTCAGGCGGACAGGTGTACGTATTATTGAGCCGCATTCTGCTCTCTCTCATTTTCCGCGTCGCTCCTGGTCGCCTCGCTCTCATTTCAGCTCCAGCGAGTCATGGCGCCCTCGGGGAGCGGCCGAGAGGACGGGCAGGTGAGGAATACACTTCTCACAGCTCTCCCAAACACTGTGGAACAATTTTGCGGGTCGCAGGCGCAACGAGGCATTCAAGGTGTTAGAGGATAAAGACTTTAAATGCAGGGCTGAGGCCGGGGCAGCGGGCTGGCAAAAAGTCTGAGGCTGTTATTACATGCAGATGTCTGAACTCGCAGGCACCATCTGTGTCAGGCTGAGCACCGCTTCCACTCCTCCGCTCACCTTGCAAGGGTAACTGGATTCAGCCTTTTAATGTTGCCCTTGCTGAAACACAGAAAACAATATGCTCAGATGTTGATTTTTGACCCGTGGCCCCCTCTTAATGAGCTGAGGTTGGCTTTATGGCAAGGTCAGCTCAGTCCTGACGACATCTAATGACATATTTATCAGCTCTGTGAAAGACTAATTGGGTGTTGAACAAACAAGTGAACCTCGCGTCCACAGTTTAAAGACAGATCGGCTCGACGTCTCAGTCTCATAAGGATCTTCATCAGCTTCAGTTGCTGATCTGAGTTTGATCTGAAGTTTTATTTCAGTGTGCAGACTGTTTTTTTTTTGGTTATTTTCGCCTTATCCGTCTGGCACCTGGGTGTCTGACTGTTTCTTTTGTTTTGTGTGAAAAAAGAGAAACCTCAGTCGCCTCTTGTTGTTTGTTTGGCTGAGGAAAAAGTGACTTTTGCCATCGGAGAAACTAAAAAGATGTCTCAGAATCTGGAGACAGGTTTTAATATGCAACTATAAATAACAACAGATTTGTGCACCTGATGGTGTTTTGATATTTTCCTTTTTTTTTTCTTTTTTTTTTTTCCACGGTGAGCTAATTTGTGAAATCACCTGGTGAAATCTTTGGTTGGAACAAAAACCTTTTCACTCCGTTGCACATGGCGGCCCAGTTCTCTGTTACCTTGACTGGTAATAAAGAGCAGCAACATGAACACTTATCTGAATGAAAATGCTGTGGATTATTACTTAAATCATTAATTCTTTTCCAGGGTATAATGATTCATTAATTGCGTTGTTGCACTGATTATGAATCACTTTCGCTTCAGCCTGAATTGATATGAAATGCTCTAAATTGAACTATTCATGAGGCCTAACAGATAAATTACAACCTTCTGTGTTTTTTTTCCCTGTCATTGACTTTTTCCATATTTCAGAAGAATAATTACAGCCTTACCTTACTGTACATGTTTATTTAAAAGACATAAAATTTTGCTAAAAGCGCTGAATCAAACTGTTGCCTTTGATTGTGGTTTACAAACTCAAATCAAATTGAATCATTGTTAAACTGAATTGCGAACAAGCGAATCATCAATCAAATCGAATCTCTGTTAAGCCAACTGTTCACCACTACCTCCTTTCATGAATATATTTTTTCCTTTCCTTTCCTTTCCCTAATTTAAATTCCCATCATTATAAACTTGAAAAACTGGACAGTCACCGCACAGGGATTTGTTTCTTCGCGGTAGCAGAGCAACTCCTCACTGCAAGTTTTGTGGAATTTACACCAAGTCCCTAC